>PVIR01026616.1:0-23859 GCA_004026965.1 Petromus typicus | reverse complement strand
ACATCACCTGGCTTTCACTTATTAAAAGAAAAAAGTTTTAGACTCCAAAAACATCTACTTAATTGTATCACTATTCTAGGTGTGATGGCATGTACCTATAGTCCCAGCTTTCGGGGAGGCTGATGCAGGAGGGCCCCTCGAGTCTAGGAGTTCCAGTCCAGCCTGGACAAAGGAGAGCTGTGCACAGAAAGCCCAGGCTATACCCACCAGCTTATGATAAAACTCACGGCAGTAGTTTGCATTCATTCCTTGGCAGTGGGTTATTGCATTTATCTTAGCACTTGGCATTCATCACTTGTGTTTGTTCATTGAACACACAGTGTGACATAGGTTCTTTTGAAATTGTTATCACAGGGGGCCAGGGAGTTAGCTCAGTGGTTCCGGCGCCTGTCTTGCAAGCGCAAGGGCACGGGTTCGATTCCCCGGTAACCACATAACAATACTGGGTGTGGAGACCCACACCCAGCAGCAACCAGTACCACATACTACAGTGCCAGGCGTGGTGGCTCACGCCTGTAATCCCAGCACTCGGGAGGCAGAGGCAGGAGGATTGTGATGTGAGTTTGAGGCTGAGCTCAGGGCCAGCCTGAACCACAAAGCGAGACCCTGTCTCAAAAAACCTAAAAAAAAAAAAAAAAGAAATTGTTATCACAGTTTAGGTAGCTAGATTCCATCTCCAACCCTCTAAATTCTGCTCACTTTCAGTACTAAACATATCACTCAGTGAGAGGTACTAAGGAGTAAAGTGTACTGTATGTGGTGATCAGTATAAATTGACCCTGATTTTTCATATAATCTACATTATAGCACCCTCCTGGAGACCCATAATTTAAATGGAATTGTAATTCTACATTCCAGACTTTCTAAATACTTTGGCTTATCTGTTTCATTGCATTGTAAAAGCCAAATGAAAATAAAATGGATTTTTTAAAATGAATTATTTTGTAAAGATTTTTTTTGTTTACATTTCCTTCTTGAAAGAATGGATTTACTTTAAGATATGTTAACATTAAATATTTTCTTATAGATTTTTAATAGAAAATCTCTGAATGCTAATGACCATTGAGATATATCACCATTGAGAACTGGAATAGAAATGGTAAAGCTTTATATATTATAGTATGGTAGCCAGAGAAGATGCTTGTGATATATCTGTAAGAAAATTGCTAAAGATTAATGAACAAAGTTGAACGACCTAAAACTAGAATATATGGCAGCATGATATTGGTAAATTTTAGATATTTAATGTGTGTGTTTTTGTTTAAAGACTTTCTATATAGATTGTTTTATTTAAAATAACACAGCAGCTGGATTGTTTATAAGTTTAGATGTTTAGACCCTTTCTCATTCTTCCTTGTTTCAATTATCTTTTTTATTAATTAAATTAGGGTACTAGATTAAGTCGACATACCAGTGTGTTCATTACATTTTACAAAATGTATTAACTGAGAGAAAAGGATTGGAGTTTTTATATATACTTTTGGAAACTTGTGTTTAAAAGGCAGGTACAGCAGGATTGAAATTTTTAACTATATTTTATTTCATTACATTTTTACATTTTACAAGTTTAAACTCCAGATAACATCCTAATGGATATTACTGAAGTAAATACATTATTAAAATATGTAATATACATATTACTGGGCAAATGAAAAATTGACTATTTACTGCTATAAAGACCTAATTAACTAGGAAAAAATAAATATTGGTGAAGAAAGCTGGGCATGGTGGTCTACGCCTATGATCCCAGCACTTAAGAAGGCCGAAGTGCCGGGCGTGGTGGCTCACGCCTGTAATCCCAGCACTCGGGAGGCAGAGGCAAGAGGATTGTGATGTGAGTTGGAGGCTGAGCTCAGGGCCAGCCTGAACCACAAAGCAAGACCCTGTCTCAAAAAAACCCTAAAAACCATTATGGAGTGCAATCATGATGTGTATATTTAATGTACCAATAAAGATAATTAAAAAAAAAAAAAAAAAAAAACCTAAAAAAAAAAAGAAAAGAAGGCCGAGGCAGGAAGACGGCAAGTTTAAGCTGTTCTCAGAAACTTAATGAGACTCTGTAAATAAAAGTCCAGGTTATATAGAGGAATAGCTGTAAAGCCCAAACCTGCTAGACATCCAGGGGTGAGTCTGTGTTCTCTAAAATCAAAGAATGAATTGTAGGATCAACAAAGGTTAAGAATTACAAGAATAGCTTCTTTCTAAGGGAGACTTCAGGGGAACCAGTAAGTGGGCTGCCCATCCATCCTGCTTCTCAGAAGTGTTTTTTGGAGACAGATCCAAGAGGTGAGGTGAATTCAAAGTGGGGTGAAACGAGACAGCTAGCAAGATTACAGGTAGAGTCTCTTAGTATTAATGCAATAGGACATCACAAGGTGAGACAAAACTATGATCACCCAGTGAGATTGTGATAAGTATAGTTGCTTAGGTAATATTGATTAAATGGGGGATCAAATGGAGAAGCAAGTCACGCAGCAAGTGTATAAGGAACAGAGCAAGGATTTTTGGTAAGTGGTGGGTCAGGGGACTTTCCTAGACGGGGTGGCTAAGACCTTGGTCCCACCCAGATGATAGATACCTGTTCAGAATATCAGCCACTGCTCTTCATCCCTGGAAGCACAGGAGTGTAGTAGTTTCTCTTCGTTTTCAGTGCTGGCCTTCAGTGAATGTGTCTCAGTTTTTATTGACTCCTCCAAGTTTGGCGCAGCTCCCTACAAGATAACTAATCAAATTAACTATCCATCATTTGGGGATATAACCCATTATAAAGGTCCTAAATTCAATCCCAAGTACTGCAAACAAAACAAAAACAGTAAAACAAAAGGATATGTAATAAACTAATTATCAGCCAGTTCCCCTTTCTAGGTGTGCGTGTGTACCTGTGCAGATGATTTTCTAATTAATTTTGTGGTGGCAGAGGTTATTGGGGTGAAGATAGTGAACACTGTATGCTATCTGTCTGAATTAAAAGGTAATGAAGACTCCAGCCATAGTTTAGTTTTTTCTTTTCTGTCTCCTCTTTCCTTGCACCATTTTCTTCCTTACCTTTATTTCCCATAAATGTGATAAAGATTACTATGTACAAATGAGGTAACCCTTGCATTTGGGCACTTTCTTCCCTTTATAGTTGATTGATTGATTTCATGAGTAAGGATTAGGAATGGCTTTGCAGAAAACATGTTTTAGATCATTAAATTATTTTCAGGAAGAATTGTCCCCTGGGATAGAGAAACAGCCATTCTGTTGTAGAACATTTCCCTCTATGGCTGTTTTGGTAGTGTAATTTTACATTCTGAAATGATACATCATTTCTGATTTGGTTTCTAAGTGTAAAAAGGTAGAAGCCAGGATGCAAGAAATATTTTTAAAATAGAAATTATATCCTCTCTTGATGGTAATTGTGAGAATTGCTGCTGGAATTTATCAGATTTTCAGAAATCTGATGCAATTTGAGGAAGCAAAAGAATAGATCTCACATATTTAGAGCTGCCTGAAGAGGTCCTCTAGCTGAGCTTAACTTTAACCTAAGAACTCTAGGAGTTTTTTCATTTTCAGATTGCATTTTAAAATGCAGATAGTTGAGATATTTATAATCAGTTTAACATGTATTCATTCTAGTAATCTCCATATATTAGGAACAGTGACAGTTCCTAACAGTGACAGTTTGATTTTAGAGAGGTCAAGTAACTTACCTTATGCCTATTAGGCAGCAAATTCAACATTTGGGTCCAGATTTATTTTTCATAATCTCTCTTCCTGGCTTTCATTTTAATGTCTGATTCCTAAGCTTTGGCACAAAATCACCCACTTTGACTTGAACCATTCTTATAGCTTAAGTTAATTAAGAAAAGTGTTTGCTTGTGGAATGAAAAGAAACCTACTAGAAAACCTGGTCTTATAAAGCCAAGTTTTCCTTAACAAGGACCAAGGCACAGAGCTAAGCTGGAAAGAAAATGTACTATAATGCACTTGTTTCAAAATTGTCTCTAAGAATAGTGAAGGGAAAAGAGAAGGTTACTACCAGACATAAGTCTTAATTTCCCAGTCAAAAGTAGATTGCTAGAGATGATAGTCAGGTAACTTGACTTAATTCATAATTGGTTTAAATAGCACCTTCATTGTAGAAGACACTGTGCTATAATATTATAGAAAATACAAAGATGGGACTGGGGATTTAGCTCACTGGTTTCAGCATCTGCCTTGCCAAGTGCAAGGTCCTGAGTTCAATCCCCTGTAACCATACACCACAGTGCCGGACATAGTGGCTCACACCTGTAATCCCAGCACTGAGGAGGCAGAAGCAGGAGGATTGCTATGAGTTTAAGGCTGGCCTTGGTTACATAATGAGCTCAGGGCCAGCCTGAAATACAAAATGAGACCCTGTCTCAAAGAAAGAAAGAAAGAAAGAAAATATGCTGCAAATAATCACAAATTGTCTCTGTGTCCAGTCTTTTTCTTTTTTATTACTGAGGATCGAAATCAGGACCTTGTGCTTGCTAGGCAGACACTGGACCCACTGAGCTGAATCGCCAGCTGTATTCCAGTCTTTTGGTTTCTCGTAAATTCATTTTAGTTTTTCTTTCCTCTTGTCACATTAACCTTGGTGGTCTGTGAACATTAATCAAGGTTGCCAATCAAAAAGTTTTGGTCTAACCTGAATATACATTTAATTTACAAAATACTAGGTTTGGAATTTTTGGTTTTGAGGCTCAACATTGCTGGTCTTAAAAACGTGGGTTTTTAAACAATTCTTTTATTAACATGAACCTGTATTACATTTTCTCTCGATCTCACCAGTGTACCAGTGTGTGGTAATGAGCGATGCAGTTACCCGCTTTGGCTGTGCTTTTCAGTTCTGGAATCTCCTCTAAACCAGCCAAGACTCTGAAGGGAAAAGGAGAGCTGGGTCAACACATTCAAGGGTACTAAAATATCTAGAGTGAAGTTTTTATTAGGGCAGCAACCTTGGGTTTAAAGTTGCTCGCCTTAAAATATTAGTTTTCTTTTTGTTTCATTTTTCTAGACTGTTCTTGGGCATAGGTAAACACTTTGTACTCATTTAAAACCTATTCTAATCCAGTCTAAAACTATAGTAAGAAATAGAATAAACTCTTCACTTTCAAATAAGTAACTCAGGGACACAAGGACGTGAATTGTAACTACTTGTACCCCAGGAGCTAGGGATTTAGGAGGGTATTGTTTTCTTAAAAAGCATTTTATAAGTAGCACATGATGTGCTTTTATAATCTTCTGTGCTGAGTGTAGATTACTGAGAGCCGCAGCAGGAAATGTGACAGGGAAACCCCAGAAGTGTTGAGTTTCAGTTATTTGTGCACCAGAGGGTGGAGTGCCACAGCTCCCTGTTTACCAAGCGCCTAGTCATCGCTGGTATGAGACTACTACAGGTGGAGCCCAGTTATGGTAAAGGTCAAGTAGATAACCAGGAACAAGGCAGACCAGAAAAGTTGTAGCAAAGTGTCTGTCAAATCCTAATGTACTTTATGTCAGTACCAGTGCGAGACTTAAGAGAGTAAATTCTCTGTGTAGATCTTCCAACTGTTAATATATTTAATTATGTAATATTAAAAAATCACGTTGCTATTAAAACAGTGTTATCCAAAGCCCTTAATGTTTAGGGGTTTTTTTGAGACAGGATCTCACTATGTAAGTTAGGCTGGTCTTGAACTCACTGTGTAGTACAGAATGGCCTAGACCTCCTGACCATCTTCCTTCCTCAGCCTCCTGTGTGCTGGGATTACAGGCATGCTAGGCCACCGCACCAAGCCCTAGTTCTGGGACTTTTAACTATGAGTTTGTGGAGGTGCTGGATACAGTGATAACTGACTGGTACAATTTGGAGCCACTGTATTCAGGCCCAGGTGTCAGCAGTTGTAGGTTCCCCTATAAGGAATAAGACTGAGGAATGAAGATCACTTCAAATTATATGAGGGACATATCCAAGCTGGACTAGAATCTTGGTTTCTTGTTTCCCAAGTGATACTGTTGTTTTATTTCTAAATAGTGTATTTGAATTCTCATAATGGCTCCTTGGAAACTTCAGATTTTTGTCTCCAATTTTTATCTTTAAATATATAGTGAATATTTATTAGCTTTCCTTAATTTTTCTTTCCTCTTGTGTTTTTCATGGTAAAAAAAAAATGATACTAATATTTTAAAATGTATTTCTGTCTCCATCGGTCAAAATGGTTTATAGAAGTAAGAAAGAAAGAGACAGACAGGGCCGGGGAGTTAGCTCAGTGGTTCCGGCGCCTGTCTCGCAAGCGGAAGGACCCGGGTTCGATTCCCCGGTAACCACATAACAATACTGGGTGTGGAGACCCACACCCAGCAGCAACCAGTACCACATACCACAGTGCCGGGCGTGGCGGCTCACGCCTGTCATCCCAGCACTCGGGAGGCAGAGGCAGGAGGATTGTGATGTGAGTTTGAGGCTGAGCTCAGGGCCAGCCTGAACCACAAAAAGCGAGACCCTGTCTCAAAAAAAAAAAAAAAAAAAAAAAAGAAAGAGACAGACAGACAGATAGACAGATGGCTGGAACTGATTTTCCAAAGAGAAATGAAAAGAAGTAAAAAATTACTATTTTAATATCTCCGAAGTTTACAGAGGAAAATCTTCAAGATAGCTGATATTAAAGAAAAATTTAGGTGAACTGAGTTATTTCTTAGCATGAATTTTATAAGAAATTTAACGCCCAGTAGTGGTCAAAGAACTTATAGTGATTTTAAACTAGGTTCCAAGGTACTTTATAGGTTTTATGATGACTTGAAATGTGTATCTCTTTCCTCAAATGATATCTAAACCAGTCTCATACATAGGAGCAACATTTTTTGACAGATAAGTGGAGTACTGAGGTGAAAAAATGTTGAGACTTATTTTCTGAGGCTGTCAGCCTGGATTCAGTTTTGAAAGAGAAAGAACCCTAAGTTCTCACTTTTGTGATGGAGGAGGTTTTAAGTAAAAGGTTGTGAAGTTCTAAAAATACTACAATTCATATTTTCACAAACATAACATTTATAAAAAAGAAAAATGTCATTTTAGCTGTGTTTGTACCTTTGCTTTGCTGGAAAATAGGCATATTTATGTTCAGAGTGAGTATCCTAACAAGGCCTGGTTTTCAGAAGAAATTTAAATTTAAAAAGCACATAATGGCATCAGCACTGTAATTCATCATTCTTTTCTCAGAATTTGCTCTGTGGGTCTTAACTGGCCTTAGAAAGACTGAAAAAACACGACTTTGGGGGTCTGGGCAGTGTATTGTGATGTAAGTCAGGTTGGAAGCATACGGACTTCACGAATTTGAAAAGACAGATTCTGGGGACTCATTCCCAAGATTTGTGTAATGTAAATAATGTATGGGGCCTACACATCTGCATTTTAATAAGCTACATAGGAGCATATTTGATTATTAAAGAGACATTCTTGGGAGTAGGCAGCCAGAGAATCAGAACTTTTGGACTCTGGAATCCAAACAAGATAATCCATTTAAAATCTCTTTTTCTTGTAAATTTTGACTGACTCCTTTATGAATACAGTCTTATCGCCATATTAGCAATTTTAAAAATTTAAGGATTTGTTTACCCCAGAACTCTCTAACATAAACAACAACAAAATTCTGATTTCCTTATAGTCTAGATTTTTAAAAATATTACTTTCAAAGAATTAAAGCCAGAAAGCGTTGTAAAGTGTACAGTGTTGTTTTTTAACAAATGCATAGAATTGTGAGACCGACATTACAATCATGATACAACAACATTTCCACTACCCAAGATGTTTCTTCATGCAGTTTTGTAGTCACCTCTGCACGCTGCCAGCCCTAGCCAAGCACAGATCAGTATTTACCTCTATACTTGTTCTTCCTTAAATGTCATGTGCATGGAATCATGTAGTATGTAAAATTTTGAGTATGGCTTCTTTAATTTAACATAATGAATCTAAGATTCATCCACATGGTGTGAATCCAAATGGACATCCTTTGTGTTGCTGACTAGTATTCCATTTTGTAAAGGTTTAAGGAATATTTAGGTTTTGCTAGGTTGGTGGTAACTGCAGACAATTCATGTACAAGACTGTGTGAACATAGTTCTTCTTTCTCTTAAGGAAGCAGTGTGATTGCTGTGTTGTCCAAAGGGTGTTTTGGACCTTTTGCACTCTCACCAGCAGTATCAGGGAGTCCAAAACTTTGTGTGTCTTGCTAAGCACTAAGGGTTGTCAAGTTTTGCTTTTTGTGTTTAATTTTCAGTTGTCCTTTGATTCTGTTTGAGCTGTACATGAGTAGCAGTTATCTCGTTGTGGTTTAATCTTGCACTTCTCTGATCGCCAGAGAGGCCAAGCTGCTTTTATGAGCTCATTTTGCATCTTTACTCATTGAAGAAGTATCTTTAACATTTTTAGCTTTTGAGGTATGGGGTATTGAGGTTCAAACTCCAGGAACTTGCACATACTAGGAAATGCCTTACAGCAGAGCTGTCTCCCCAGCCCTGTCCGTACAATTGAAATATAACTGCCAACCTGCTGCATATCAGATGTTGTGCTGAGTTTGTGTCCCCCCAAATTCCAAGGAACAATGGTGGTGGAGTAGGAAAGATTTACAGATTTGCCAAGATAGCTCCTGAGATAGAGGGATTGCCCTGGAGAACCTTTGTCATGGTAATTTAAACAGCAAAATCACAATGTGGGTACAGCATGGACCAAACTACAATCCAACCATTTAGGATTACATGTATAGCTGCATAGCTAATATTGATACAATATGTATGTGGGGGTCATATAGCAAGGTATGTGGAGAGACCAAAGGTGTTTGAGGATGGCATGGGTTTGGATGCTCTGGTCAAACCCAAGGGCATCTGATGCCTCTCTGGACTTCCTGGACCAGGCAGTGCTAAGTATAATTTGAAGTTACTGCTTATGCAGGCCTGGCCATTGCATCTTTAGCTTGAGGCTGTCTTCAGATATGCCTCCCTTCACAATTCTGATGTCTCTATTTTTTTGCACTGCCTTCTTTAACTATAGTAATTTCTATCTAACTTAGCTACTTATAATATTCTTACTAAGTTTTGACTGTTCTTTGTGTATTTTGGTATTAATCAGATCTGAATTTGATATAGGGCATATGATGTAGGACTCTTCTAAATAATGTATAGGAAATACTGTAATTCCAAACTGCTGGATACCCAAAATGCCAAGTTTGTGTCCTCTAAAACTAAAGAATGAATTCTAGGAACAACAGAGGCTAAGAGTAAGAAGAATTCATTGTGTATAAGAGACAGAAGGAGGACCAGAAAGTAGGTGTCTACCCACCTCAATCCGAAAGATGTGGTATTGAGCAAAGCTGTGAGACGAGACAGGTTCACGGACAAAACTGTAGTCAACTAATAAAATTACAAGTACAGTTGCTTAAGTAATATTAATCCAGTGGGAAACCACAGTGGTATAAAACTGATCAGCCAGTAAGATTATGGCAAATATATTGCGTAGGTAACATTGATAAATGGGGATCGAACTTGGAAGCAAGTCATATAGCAGGCACACATGGAGAGCTTGGATTTCCCTGCAGGAAGGCACTAGGGAGGTTTTACTCTTCACCCAAGGTGATTGAAACCTATTGGGAATATCGATCCCTGTTACTCATCCTCGGGGCAGTATGTGGGTGTAGTTTTCTGGTTTTGTCTTTAAATCTTAGCCTTTAGTAAATGAGCAGTTGACTGTGCTGAAAGCCCAGCGCTGCCTGCCCTGTAATATTTTTTCTTTTTTTTCTTTTGAGACAGGGTCTTGCTTTGTAGTTCAGGCTGGCCCTGAGCTCAGCCTCCAACTCACATCACAGCAATCCTCCTGCCTCTGTCTCCCGAGTGCTGGGATTACAGGCATGAGCCACCACACCCAGCACTATAGTATGTGGTCCTGATGCTGCTGGGCATGAGTCTCCACACCCAGTATTGTATGTGGTGACCAGGGAGCGAACCCAGTCCCATGCGCTTGCCAGACAGTCGCCAGAACCACTGAGCTAAATCCCTGGCCCTATAATATTTTCTAACTAGTCTAGTGGTCTACAGTAAGTTTTCCAAATAATTTCTGCCAATATCTGACTCAGTTTTTATTCAATGTCACTTGTTCTTTTTGTTTTACCCATGTTTTGTCCCTGGTAGCATGAATCCTTGCACTTAGTGATAATGGAATAATAAGGCTACAGTATGAATTTATAGGAAAAAGAAAGGTTGAAGATGAGAATAGGATTTGAGCTTCAGTAGCTGGAGGGGACACAGTTGACATGTGAAGCACAAGGGCCAATTTTCCCCAGTGCTGTAACAGGCTGAGATCTGGTTGATCATCATTTTTTTAATTTTAGCACCAGGGGATCAAACTCCAGACCTTGTACTTGCCAGGCAGGCTTCGAACCACTGAGCAAAATCCCTGGCTCCTGATTATCATTTTATTGTAGACAGCTAAGCAAATTGGATATATTACAGGCAATCAGAGAGGCCCTGCCTCTCCAGGGAGTCTGTACCACCCCCTTGAGCCCCATTTACTCAAGCCAAGACTCAAAAAGAGAAAATACTACGCGTACTTCCTCTAGCAATAAATAACAGTCACTATGTCTTAAATAGGCATCAGTCACCTTGACTGGGGACCAAAACCTCCTAACCCATTCCTTCCCAGCAATCCTTATTCATTCCACGCACTCTTGCTACTTTTGCTTCCCTATTTGAACTCCTGTTAGCTTCAACGATCTGTACGCCTTCTCTTTCACCAACAGCACAGCACTATATCTTGGTTACTAAACTGCTTTGGTAATCTTGAGATTGTACACTGAGAGGCTTCCAGCTTGGTTTTTGTTTTTCAGAATCATTTTGGGTCATTGTTGATAAGCAGTTAATATTTTGAAAGGAATGTTTTTTCTAAGCAGTGGTTCGGTCTCAACAGTTAGCTTGAAGTATTCAGCCAGCTGTGTCATAAATATATGTGCCATTAACTAGGTGGCTTCACAATCCTCGACTTAAAATTTTACTCTAAAGCTACAGTGATAAAACACAAAAAATGGGCATGTGAATCAGTGGAACAGAATAGAGGCAGCAGAAAGAACCCCAGGCACATACAGCTATCTGATCTTTGACAAAGGGCCAGAAACATGCGTGGGGCGGGGCTCTCTCTAATAACTGGTGCTGGGAAAATTGTATATCTATATGCAGAAGACTGAGCCTAGATCTACATATCGTGTCATGTACTAAACATTTGTTGTTGATAGTGTATAAACATCTTGCTTCACTTTGACAGCACAGGCAGAGTTGATTCTTAGGGTTCTAGGATCTGGGGAATAGTGAATGGCACTGATTTCAACTCAAATCATCAGCTGCGTTAGTCCTAGTGGGACAGTCAGCCTGAGCCTGTCCTTTGAAGCTTTGTAACACAGGCACTAACTTCTGCCCTCTGCTGTGGAAGATCCAGGTGCATCTTCTGATACATGGCCGTGTGTCTACATTGTAGGTGAGGTGGTCAATGCAGATGCCTTCATCAGTTACCTCAGCAAGAGCCTCTGCCTGACCCTGCAGCTTCTTCTGTAGCACGGGCTGCTTCACCTTGCCTCTTTGATCCTGTGAAGACAGCTTCCTTATTTACTTTCAGGAGCTGAGCTCCTCACTACCGTCACAATTTGCCTCTGCAGCTTCCTAACCTTACTCAGCCTTTGTAGAACTGAAGCAAGTTCTCACCTTGCTTTGAGGAAGGCCTTGGCTTAAGGCAGTGTCAGGACTGGTTTCGTCATCTGCCCAAACCAATCAGTTTCTCCTTTACGGCAAGGACCCTGGTGTCCTTTCCCACCATTCCCTGAAGTGGAAGCTTTAATTTGCTTTAAGAACTGTTCTTCCCATTCACAACAAGCCCTTTTGATTGGATTTCAACCAGTCCCAGCTTTTGATGTGTTTTCCTCACTAGCTTTAATCATTTCTAGTTTTTAATTTAAAGTGAGAGATCCACAAATTTTCCTTTTACCTCAACTTTAGATCCCATTTTATGGTTATTAATTGCCCTTATTTCCAAAAGGGAGAGAGACGAGAAACAGCTGGGCAATGGAGTGATTACCAGTGAAGTTTGCTCCTCTATATGGGCACAGTTGATGACACTTTAAAACAGTGCTGACATCAGAGATCACCAGAACAGATACAGTAATAATGAAAAAGTGAAATATTTTGAGAATTACCAAAATGTGACAGGGAGACCTGCACACAGTATTGGGAAAAAAAGCACTGATAGACATCTTGGGAGTGGCCGGGATGGACAGACAGAGGATATCACACACACACACACACACACACACACACAATGACGACCACAGGACATGATAACTTTAGTTTGTCAAAAACAGTATCTGTGAAGCACCATGAAGTGAAACTCAATACAATGACAATGACGAATGCTTGTTCAGACTCTAGGGATATCCCACCAACATCTAGGGAAGAAAAAGCCAGCTGGAAGGTAAGAGAAAATGCAATGAATCCATGGGTGGCCTGGGGAGCACTGCCTTCTTACCAGTATTAAATCCTCCAGGCCACAACACTAGGTGCCTTTCCATGTGGATGCTCTTTAGTTTCTCTCAGTGATGGCTCATAGTCGTGTTCAGCCCACTGGTTTTATCCTTCTTTGGTTACATTTATTACAGGCATTTAATTCTCTTTTGGCTTGTTGTTGATAGTGTGTAGACAACAGATTTCAGTCTATAAATCTTGTTTTGATATGTTTTAAGACACTTAAAAAGCTTTAAGAAATTAGCCGGCCATAGTAGTTTACATTTGTAATCCCAGCACTGAGGAGCCTGAAGCAGGAGGATTTCAGGGAGTTTAAGGCTGGCCTGTACTACAAAGTGAGACATCTTTAAAAAAAAAAAAAGCTTTACAGATTTAGACGAACACCAAGAATTATGATTTTGGCCCGGGGATTTACCTCAGTGATTCTGGTGCCAGTCTTGCAAGCGCAAGGGCCCGGATTTGATCCCCGGTAACCACATTATCATACTAGGCATGGAGACTCACACCCAGCAGCAATCAGCACCACATACCACAGTGCCGTGCATGGTGGCTCACGCCTGTAATCCCAGTACTCAGGAGGCGGAGGTAGGAGGATTGCTGTGATGTGAGTTTGAGGCTGAGCTCAGGGTTTTGTAGCTGCAAATAATTTTCTAGAAAGCAACATGAGATAAAATACCTGAGTTCAAAATCTAGGAGTTAGAACAGGGATGTAGCTCAGTGGTATCATGGGCCTGCCTGGCAAGCACAAGGTCCTGAGTTCAGTCGCTGGTATCACAAAAAAAAAAAAAAAATCTGGGAGTTTTGATTTTTAGGTTTTTCACTTATACATTTAGACACACTCCCCTGTTTTATCAAAGCTTTAATTAATTTTTCTTCTACTTTTAGTGTTAAATGTTTACAGAAGACTGTGAAGGATTCTTACCATATAATGTGTAGACCATGTGCCTATGAGCTAGAAGTTTGTGCAAAATGTGGGAAGAAAGAAGAAATTGTTGTTCCGTGAGTTTTTCCTTTACATTGGAGTTTATTCTTATAAATTGACATATGCGCTTTCTTTTAATGAGACATTCCAGTAACTCAGTCTGAGATTGTAGTATATCACACTAATTTGGGCATTTTTTTCCTACTTGATAGGGAGAAGGTCATAATTTTGTTAAATGTGTCTATATTACAATAAAAGCAACGTGCTATATACTTAAGGACATCAAAGATTTATGAGGTTTGAGGTTTGTATTCATTACAGAAGAATTAAATGTTATATGTTATATAGCCACTCTCCCTTAATGGACATGTTATTAATTTCTTTGAGTCTCCTTTAATATTTTAATTAGTAGAATCTTGCATTTAGTTAATTTTAAAGGATCTTTTTCTTCGTGCTTATTTCATCTGGCTCCTGCTCAGCAGTACAGTAGTAAAGCTGGGTATGGTGGCACACACTGGTCATCCTAGAACTCTAGGAGGCCGAAGCAGCACGATCACAAATTCAAACCCAGCCTGGCCAACCTAGAGTGAGATGCGGGAGACCAGATGGGAAGACTGAGGCCCATTGGCCGTTCTGTGAGCACGAAGAAGAAAGAAGCCATGCAAGTGTGGGAAAAGTAAAGACAGCTGGAATCCTGTTGTTTACCCAGAGTGGTACCATGGTTGGTGCAAGACAAATGAGTCCTGTATAAGTAATTGTTCATGCCCTTGTCTGAGTGAATAAAATCAAGGTGTACCAGTTACCTGGGCCTCAATGTCTAAAGGAGACATTTTCCATATTTTAACCAGATATATGTCTAATTTTCATCCGTGTCATCACTTGGTCAGGTTTGAGCCTGCAGGCTGGTTCCTATAATGAGATCCTGTCTCAAGATTTTAAAAAAGAACTGAAGATAGAGCTCAGAATAAAGGCCCATTTATGTTCAAAGCCCGGTTCACCTCCTACCCACCCCACACACACACTAAACAGAAATAGAGTAGTAAAGGTCTTTTTAGCCTACATAGTTAAATATTGCAAGCCTGGGAAATAATCAGGTTTTTTTTTCTTTCATCTTTAGGTTTAATAAAGAACCAGAGAAGACAGAAAATAATCAAAGATCCAGTTATAAAAGAAGCTGCAAAAGGAATGAAGAAAGTGATGATGACTTAGATTTTGATATTGATTTAGATGACATAGATGATAGTCAAGTCAGTTAACATAGTGTACATTAAAAGTCAGTCTAGGAATGCAAAATTTTAATCATTTTTGCCTTTGACGATGTCACAGAGAAATAACTGAAATCCCAATAAACAAGTCAGAAAAAGCAATGGAAAATAGGCAAAAGTCACATGAATAGTAAGAATTAGGTATAATATTTACATACCTGTAAAATTTTGTCTACAGTTATCTTAAGACAAAAATTTTAAATGGCACATATGAGGATACATGCCAAAAAGCAGATAAAATTAGGATGTCACACAGCAGTTCATGAGAATTACTTAGAAGAATGTATTACCTATACCAAGTACCTTAATAAGACTCAGAATTCGTGCTTGTATATGAACTATCTAAGCCAGGTGTGGGGGCACAAGCGTGTGATCCTTGCACTCAAGAGTCTGAGACAGGAGGATCACTATAAGCTCAACACCACCCTGTTTGGGGCTGGCTTACACCACGCCAGCCTGAACTACATAGCAAGACCCTACCTCAAAAAAGACTATCTAATGTTTTAATTAGCCTTAAAAAATTAGTCTATGGAAAGTACCTTTTAATGATCAGTCCTCGAGCACAAAATAATCCACTTTGCCAAAGCCCCCTTACTTAATGTTTACATGTTTCAAAGCAAAAAGTTTGTTCGTTAAAAATGTTTATCAAATGTATGGCAGTTTTTCTGTTTTTCCATTTTTCCTCTTGAGAAATACCTGAAGATCATAGAATTTATATGTATAGTTTAATAAATAATTATAAAGGAAATACATAACATTTACATGTGGAGGGAGAAATTGCGAGCACCAGGAGATCCCCATGAGGCTGTCGTCATCGATTCATCCTTCCCAGGTCTGCTCTGTACCCAATTTTGATGATTATTTATCATTTAGGACCCATGTGACTACAAAACAGTATTTGTTAGCTTTGGCTGATTTTTAACCTTTCCTATTCTTTTAGTTTGAAAAATCTCAAACCTGAAGGAAAGTAGCAAAGTAGTAAATGAACTTAATCATGCTCTTCAACTAGATTTCCAGTTGTTAGTCTTTTATCATGTTCTCTTTATAGCTCTAGAGATGAGTATTTTATATACTCAGCTATTTAAAGCATTGATTTTGAAATGTACAGAACAGACATATATATTATTTTATCTCTTTTCATCAGTGATTGACCCATTTCGTTATAAAATCTGTATTTGTTTTATATTAAATTGTGTATCTCCAGTTGTTTTTTTGTTAGAGACAGTTCTGGTGTGAGCACTGTTGCCTGAGTCTCTTGGTACATGTGTCCATTTCTATCAGGCTCTTGTCAGTGGTACAGGGAATCTGGTGTACACGGCTTCAGTTCTGCTGTGTAATATGAAACTTCCCAGAGGTCCTGCTAGCCCCTCCCCCATAACGACACCTTCCAGCCTCAAGTGCTCAGAATGGAAGGGCCTGGCAAGGTAGGAGTGGGCCAGTGAAAGTAGGAAAAGAAGTATGACTCAGAGTGCCGTGGTTGGGCTCGTGAAAAGGTTCACAACAGCTATAAGCTTAATGGCCATCAACCTTTGTGTCCCCTACCTTGATGTCTTATCTAAGCCGTCCTTTCAAAAACCCACTTGATCTCATGCCAGAAGGTTGGTAGGTAGGGCTCAGCTTGATCCCTTATTGGTGTCAGGCGCAGGGCCTGGAAGCTTGTTTTATGCACGACAAAGGAAATTGAGGAGTAAAAGTTCAGTAATTTTATAGACATTCAACAAGCTTTAGGCCCAGGATCTTACCCTGTAACATCACCTAATTCAACTCTATATCACCATCTGACGACTTCTGTACATTGTTAGTATGTGTGCATTTCCAATAGGACAAGTCTGCTGTCATCCTGACGACCAGCCCAGGGCTCTGGTAACAGCCCATCTGCCCAGCTTTCATGTTACCTTCCATCATTTCAGACAACTTGTAACATTCCTCTAAGCACCACCACCACCACCATCTCCTGCCTGAGTCCCAAACATTACTGCTTTAGGTTTTTAGCCATTACAGATGCATCTGAACTCAGTTTGGAGCTTTATACTCCTTCACAATTCAGTATATTTTTTACACTTCCCCCCAACATAGAAAATAATACTTATAATATTTCCAATTAGGTTATGTCACCTTATTTTGAGGCTTCCTTCGTTACCTAATGAAAATAAGTATTCATAAGCAGTTCTAGATTACAGTATAGTAGGTGTATTGGGAAGGTAATGTCACCATCTTCTAATATGGTAATAATTATTAGAAGGTCAGAAACTTTAAATATAAAATGGTTATATTACCTTTTAAGAGTAATGTAAGATAAAGAGCAATGTTCTGATAAGTCTTTCCATTTTCAAGATGACTACACAAACTGAGGGTAAGAAACCTAGCAAAGTAAAAGAAATACTAAGATACAAGTTTGTACAGATCTAAAGGCTAGGTGTGGCACATCATTTCTATAATCCCAGAATTTGGGAAGCAGAGCCAAGAGGATTGCCATGAGTTTGAGGCTAGCCTGGGCTACATAGTGAGTTCAAGGCCACACTGAACTACAAAGCAAGACCTTGTCTCAAAAACACTAAAAAAAAAAGTTTATGTCGATCTAAAACCTTTATTTCATCTTCTAAGTCTTTTCCTTGTAACATCATTTCTGTACTAAGAGATCACCCTATTCAAAAACATAAATTAATATTGACTATAGATGGATAGGAAACAGGGAAAGGAGACATCAACAGAACTCCTGCAGTGAGTGCTACTCTGCTGTGAGACACAACAGCACAAGGGGAATTAATGAATTAAGACAAAAAATGATACTTGCTTTCGGCTGACCAGTCCTATTCTGAGCAGCAAAAAGGAAAACTCCAAGTTTGCCACACCTTTATTTGCTACATTTGAGAGTAACAGATCACTCAGAAGGCACCTGTAAGAATCCTAGAACAGTAAGGAATTTATGGAGATTTTGTTCCTCTCCAGGATGTTTGCAGCTGGTGTAATCCTTCCCTGGAACATTGCAGCATCCTTGGACCATTGAGGTTTTAGCTGTGACTGGAGGCAAAAATGGAGTTTTTTTCTCCACATGCTAGTGATAACTAGGGCTCATCATAATTGTGAAATGATTTTTCCCCAAGATTATGTAGAATTGCTCCGAACACAGATATCTTAAAATTGAAGAAGAGGGTATGTGAGAGTGTGGTGCAGGGCATCAGACCCCGGACCTCATGCATGCTAGCAAGCACCCTACCACTAAAATAGACCCCCAGCTCAGTTGTAGCATAAAATTTTCATCATTGCCTTTGTTCAGGTTTGTTGGTATACTAAATGTTTCCCCTGTTTTGATTGGCTAAGATTATGAAGTCAAAGAAGTGTTAGGATTGCTTGCTGAATTCTACACTAGTCTTTTAGTTCTGTCAGCAACTATATACACACAGGAAAAATTTCTCCCTAAAACTCAGACATAAAGCTTTGTGTGGTAGTAGGGGTTAAACCCAGTATGTTGCACTTACTAGGCAAGAGCATTACTACTGAGCAACATCCCCACCTGTGCATGACACTTTCAAAGAATTAAAGATGAGTCTTTAAAAAAAAGTTAGTCTTTTACATCTATAACTTATTTGTTTGTGGTTTGTGTTAAAAATCTCATACTGAAATTTTCTTATCAGTGTAGTGGTTAGTGGTGGTGCCTTTAAGAGGCACTGAAAACTTTCTCATAAGACTAGATTATTTCTCTGGAAAACAAGTTAGTTCTCATGGCAGTGGGTTGTTACACAGTAATCTGGTCCCAGTGTCCCCTCCTGTCCTCTACAGACACCCACTGGCTGGCCATTCTCTTTGTTGTCCCTTCATATAGTATCAGCTGCCATGTTTCTGTCATGAGGTACTCACAGAATCCAGCCAGTATCAGCAGCTTACATTTTCACTTCCAGAATCAGGAGCCAAAATGAGCCCATTTTCTTTATAAAATCCCCAGTCTTTGCTATTGTCATAGCAACAGAAAATGGAGTGTAATACTATGGACTTTGAAATTTTTTACGTTATAGTCTAAAATGTTTACTTCATTACAAAGGAAATGATTTTCATTATCATTCAATATTTAGCTAGTATATAATTGGTGCTAACAAGGGTTTTCAAAATGTATTGGCTATAAAAGTATAAACAGTGCCCAGTGGGGTGGCACATGCCTGCAGTATAGAGACTAAGACACGAAGATCTCCTGAGGCTTTCAAGGCCAGCATGGCCGACATGTTGAAACTCCATCGCAAAAGCAGAAGATGAAACAAACAACACATATACAAACATATCAGAAGCTAATGCCATCTTTCATCCAAACCTGGTTTATATATGCCTGTATATCTCTAGCAAGCTTATTTTAAGTAGATAAATTAAAATTTCAATATTATTTACACAAAATTATTTAAATACTATCCAAAATTAATTTTTCCACCTTTTAGAGCAAATCAAGTGTCTTTAAATACAACATAAAGTTGTAGTTAGCACTGTTACAGAGAATGTAGCTCCATGGTACAGAACCTGCCTAATACATGTGAAGTCCTGGGTTCTATCCCTCACTACCACAAAATATGCATATAGTTGTGCCTCCTTACTTAGTATTAATACATTTGGGAAAGTGAGAATGCTAAAACTAATGAGTATAGAATGAAGTTTTCCCATGAAATGTAATTGAATTAGAAATAATTTGTCAAAATTTCCTGGAATGTGTACATCTCATTGCATTAATATTCACCTTTTGCTGGACTAATACGCTTGATAGACTTGTAGTATCTTAAAATTTTTTGGAAAGAACACATGAAGTTGCAGACCCCAGCCCAGACAGGAAAGAAAAACCTTCCCAGGCAACAGTTACACATCCTGCAAGGTGCAAAGGGTGACAGGAAGCCAAGGTCCCGGTTAGAGATAAATGCCTCATCCCAGGCAGCAACACCTGTTGGTCTGGAGACCACCAGACTTCCTCCACCCAGAACAAAAGACTTCCTCACTCCAGGACAAGTTTCTCACCCTTCTTGACACTACCCCACCCTCCCCAAACTTCTCTATAAAGCTGCCCCTTGCCCAGACCCTCAGAGTCAATACCTTTGCTGCCCTCAACTACCCTGCGCCCAGGCTGGAAACAAAGCCTTGCTTGTTGCTTTATTTTTGCCTGCTCCCGTGGTCTCAGTCCTGCCATAGTTACCCTAACACGAGAGTTCTACACCATTCACAAATTATCCTGAAACAAGTGCTGGAACCTTTTTCTTGTCAAAACGCAAAGAGTAATAGGTTTGATGAGTTCTGAAATTGACTAATAGCAAGGTATGACAACAGTAAGTCAATGCTTGGTTTTTCTTACTGTTCATATTATAATTATTAGTCCTTCCATGGTTAGTGAGTGGCACATTATTGCCCTTAAGATTTGTTCATATTCAGTCTTTTAAATGTTAAAATTAATGCTGGTTTTATTCCTATAATTGGTTTTCGTGGGATGCCAGCATCTGGATTGCCTGGGGTCATTAACAGTACTGAAACCTATGACTGCAGAACTGAGTATGGAGCCAACTACACTGTCACCTCCCATGCCAAGTAAATGGAAATGATAGGATCTTGAGAGCGAGGCAAAGACCAGTACTTAGCCACACCAGAAACCACCACCGAAAAATGGACACTTAACTAAAGTCTCTGTACTAGAAATGAGGTTTTCCATTCTAATCCACAAACCATGCACAGAAAGATAAACAAAAAGGTGAAAACATGAGCACACAAGCCAACAAAATGCCTCCAAGAACTCTCACTCCCCCAAGCTCATCTGTGGGCGGTTGAGGGGAGCAACTACAAGGCATACAGCTGAGTTATTTGAAATAATATCAGAGGACATAACAGATGAGTTGTTTCACGAGGTCACAAAAAAACAGAAAAATGAGCAAATGAAACAAGTCTACAGAGGACACTTAACAAAGCGCTAGCAGAGCTGAATAAAAGGATGCAAAATATAAATGCTCAGCACAAAAAGTAATTAAGAATCCATAAAATGGCTCCAAATAAAATTCAGAAGGTTTAAAGTTCTATTTAAAGTATGGGCAGTAAAGTGTCCAATGTGAGCACAATGCCAGAACTAGAAGCCAAGGTTGTTGTCAGTGACAGAGAAACAGATACTCCTCATTGAATGCCTCCACTGAAGGACTGTCAGTTAGGGCTGAGATTCACTGTTAGGATTTATGCCTTTTTTTTTTTTTTTGGTACAGTGCTATACATCTTGCTTATATACCTCGATGTCTTTTTTTGTGCAGTATACATGGTTTATACAGTACTGTAATTTTTTCTGATTGTATGGTACAGTAGAGAACTGTACTGTTATGTTTTATTTTACATTAGAGTACTGCATGTAAGATTAATTGGAATCAATGAAAAGTCAAAAGACAGTACAAGTGACATAGAAACCTATTTATTCATCTAAAAATAACAGAAAACTTTCCAATAAAGAATTTAACAGACAGATAAGTGAGGCATAACATCCTAAAAGTAGAACCTTAAAAGCAGATAGGAAAGGTGAATCTACTGATTAGGATTACAACAGAGACCAGGGGCACTTCAAGTGAAAATGTTCTAAGCCATAAGATAAGGTCTAGCTCAGACTGTTATATCCTATAAAACTATCTTTCCAAATTGATAGAGAAATAAGATATTTCAATGATAAAGAGTAATTTTAAAAATTCAAGGCCACCAAACCAGCGCTCAAATTCTCAAAGATATCTTAGAGACAATGAAGCTAAAGAGGCAAAAGGTCTAGCAGAATGAAGACAGCAAGCAGAGCAAGCAATTAAGTAGAACGGTAAGACAATGACAAGACAGTATTTACCAGTAATAATTCTCAAAATGAATGATCTCAATTACCCAATCAAAAGACATGTTTGCAGAATGGATCAAGACAAATCAGTGTCGTGGTGTATACAAAAAACACATTCAACTCATAGAAATTCATACTCTTAAAAGGATAGGGCCTGGGATTTAGCTCAGTGGTTCCAGCGCCTCCCTTGCAAGGGCAAGGGCCTGGATTCAATCCCTGGTAACCACATACAATAGTGCTGGGCGTGGTGATTCATGCCCACCAGCAATCAGTACCACATACCAAAATGGCGAGCGTGGTGGCTCATGCCTATAATACCAGCACTTGGGAGACAGAGGCAGGAGGATTGCTATGAGTTTGAGAATGAGCTCAGGGCCAGCCTGAACTATGAAGCCAGACCCTGCCTCAAAAAAAAAAAAAAGTATAGAAAACAATATTCCATACAATGGGAACCAGAAAATTTTAAAAAAAGCAAATATAGCTGTCCTATATTCAGACAAAATGGATTTGAAGCCAAAATGGGTCAAAAGAAGGTCATACTGGTTAAGGATACAAGAAGACAATTATTAACATGCATAAAAGCACATTCGACTTGATAAATGTTACTGGACATAAAAGATCAGAAAACATAAATATAATTAGCACTTTACACAATTACATTAAAGAGCTATAGGGTTACTGGTGTTAAATTTTCCCTTAAGTTTTAATAGAAGTAAAGAACTGACTTCTGCAATATTCCACAATTACAAAGAGACAGATACTGAGAAAAAAAAAATCAACAAATAAATTAGAAAATTGAGCAAAATTTTTGAACAAAACTAATGTATATGTACAAGTGTTCTACCCCCCAAAAAATGCAAATTTTTCCCAAAAGCACATAGAACTTTCCCCAAAATAGATCACCTACTAGCCAAAAAGCAAACTTCACTAAATGTTGAATAACTAAAATTATACCATGTATATTATCAGATAATAGCACAATGAAACTAGAAAACAGAATATGTAAATTTTTGGAAACTAAAACACTGAAATAAACAATGGGTTACAGAAGAAATAAAAAAAGCAGTTACAGAACAAAATGACAACACCAGCAAAACATACCAAAATCTCTGAGACACAATACAAGCAGTCCTAAGAGGGGAGTTTATACATGACAATGCCCAAATCACAAAAACATAGTGAGTCCAAATAAATAACGTAACAATACACCTCAAGGTCCTCAAAACAAAAGTAGACTCCATATGCAAAGCTTATATAAGAAAGAAAATTTAAAAGTTCACAATAGAAATCACTGATAATAAAGAAAATACAAACCTTTAGCCAGTAATCAAAAACGGGAAAGAACACAAATGACTGCAATTAGAAATGAAAAAGGTAGTTCCAGCATCAGCCTTGCCAGCAAAAGGTACCTAGTTCCATCTCTAGTCACCACATACAGCAATGCTGGGCATGGAGATTCACACCCATCATCAATCAGTACTACATACCACAGTGCCAGGCATGGTGGCTCATGCTTGTAATCCCAGCACTCGGGAGGCAGAGGCAGGAGGATTGCTGTGAGTTCAAGGATGGCCTGGGCAACATAGCAAATTCAGGGCCAAACTGAAGTACAAAGAAAGACCCTGTCTCAAAAAAAAAAAAAAAAAAAAAAAAAAAAAAAAAAAAAAAAAAAAAAAAAAAAGTGACTACAATCACAATCCCAAAATAACTACTTGGCAAACTTGTGCACCAATAAACTGGAGAATTCAGAAGACATGGTTAGATTGCTAGATATGTATGAATTACCAAAACTGAATCAAAGACATTCAAAAACCCCAAGTAATCTAAGAACATGAATATAAATTGAAGTAAGAATTTTTAGATCTACCAACTAAGAAAAGCTCAGGTCTGGAAGGATTCGCTTCTGACTTATGCAAAAACTTCAGGTGGCTGGGGATTTAGCTCAGCGGTTCAGCATTTGAGTTTGATACCTGGTAGCACAAACCACGGTGACAAATGAGGCGGCTCATGCCTGTAATCCCAGCACTCGGGAGGCAGAGGCGGGAGGATTGCTGTGAGTTCAAGTCTTCCCTGGGGTACATAGTGAGCTCTGGACCAGCCTGAACTATAAAGCAAAACCCTGCCTAAAAAAAACTAAAAAGAAACAAAACAAAAACTCTCAAAAAGATCTAACACCAATAATCCTGAAGCTCTGAAATGGAAAGAAACAAATATTCCAAATGTCATTCCTAGAAGCTTCCATTACTCTGGTTCCAAAACCAGATAAATATCCAACCAAAAAAGAGGACTACAGATATATCTCTTTAATGAATATATATGGAAAA
>PVIR01026615.1:0-23717 GCA_004026965.1 Petromus typicus | reverse complement strand
CCACATAACAATACTGGGTGTGGAGACCCACACCCAGCAGCAACCAGTACCACATACCACAGTGCCGGGCGTGGTGGCTCACGCCTGTAATCCCAGCACTCGGGAGGCAGAGGCAGGAGGATTGCTGTGATGTGAGTCTGAGGCTGAGCTCAGGGCCAGCCTGAACCACAAAGTGAGACCCTGTCTCAAAAAACCTAAAGAAAAAAAAAAAAAAGAATGGAGAGAAAGGGAGTAGGTTGTACTATCTTGCAATATTTCACTGCAACAAAACTAGGACAAAAACACCTGACAGTGTCATATTTAGATGCCAAAAATGCAGACTTCATTAATAATTGATTTTTTTTCTGCCACAGAGCAATGGTGCTTATTAGGAGGCCTTAGACATGTCATAATGGAGGCATGTAAATTGTATGAAATATGTATATATCCGCAAGAGGACCAAAATGGAAATATTATGATGAGAGTCAAGTAACTCAGCTGACTACTTTTTTAAAATGTTTGGACTTAGAATAAGTTAACTTTTACTACCTCATAAAATTACAAATAGATTTTTGAGGAGCCATCACCTTACCTGTTTCATTTATCAATGGTTTCAATTACTCATAGTTGACTGTGGTCTGAAAATATTAAATGGAAAATTTTGGAATTAAACTTTTCATAAATTTTAAATGCATGCCAGCTTTAGCAGTATGATGAAATCTTGCACTGTACAGCTTGGATTGTCTGTGCTCTGTATACTGTCCACCTGTTCGCTGCTTAGCAGCCTCTCAGTTAGAGACCAGCTGCCATGATGTCATCGTGCTTGTGTTCAGCAATCTGTATTTTATCTCATAATGGCCACAGAGTGCAAGACCAGTGCTGCTGGCAGTTTAGACACACTGATGAGAAGCTATGAAGGGCTTCCTTTAAGTGAAAATTTGATAGGGCATTTTGAGACCGAGAAAGAGGAGACCACTGTCACATAACTTTTATTACAGTGTTTTATTATAGTTTTAGTTTATTATTGAACTTCACTAAAATGTGCCTCGTTTATAAATTAAACTTTTATCATATGCATCTATAGGAAAAACACATCATTTATAAGAGATTTGGCACTATTTGTGGTTTAAGGCACCCAGTGGGGTATTGGAACATGTCCTCATGGAGGAGAAAATGGTTGTATTGAATTTTGCCAGAAGCTTATCAGGGATGCAAGGTCTTGCTTCCCAGTTGGTACCTCAGTGGATCTTCAGTTGACAACTCCTACAGTCTATTTTCCTTTCAACAACAAGGTACATGGTAAGAGCCATGGCGGTACTTACTTTCCTTGTAGGAGTTCCTGGCTCATTAAACAATGCTCTATGCGATAATACTATGACAACAAAAGCATCCCATAAATTCATGAATGAGAAGGTACTGGTAGATGCATGCATGTCTGTTGTAGCTACCTTCTTCACTGCTGGGACACACTCACAGTGTAAGGAAGGAGAGGTTTATTTGGGCTCACAGTTTAAAGAAGTTTCAGTCTGCAGTCAGTGGGTTCCAGGGCGGGATGGCTTGGCAGAGGAGAGTTGCTCACAGCATGGTGGTCAGGAAGGAGAGGGAACTCTGGAGGGAACATACTCTTCCAAGCCACACCCCAGTGACCCACCTCTCTGGCTCAGGCTTCGCCTCCTAAAACCACATTTAGCTGCAAACTCACCAATAGCCTAATCCATTGTCAAGCATCATGCCTCCAGGATCACACTGCCTCCTTTGGTCTAGTATCCTAAGAGTCCATTATTATATATATTCTCAAGGCTTCTTTCAATAAAAATTAGAAAAATCTTGAAATTTTTATTTTAAGTAAATATTATAATCTTACACTTTAAACTTTGCACAATTGCCTTAGAGTATTCTGGAACTGGACCCCAGTGAGGAGTCTGGCAGCAATGATGCATCGTGGTGAGGATCCTCAGAGGATCAGCTTCCTTTACAGAATATTGTCCCAGGTGAGGTCAACACAGAGTCTTTAATTTAAGGAAAGCTGGCCTCCTCAGATGGGCAAGATGGGGCTGCTTTTCATGGTAAGAAAGGTTTGTGGAGAGTTGAGGATTTAAGGATCTGTAGAAATCCACTGATATTTTCCCATTCTAATTAACAAGTTTCCACTCATTCCCTGGTTAATGCCCTAATTGACACATAAGAGACCTGGAGAAACTGTGGATTTATAATTTACTTTGTAATTCTGCAACTCAGAGAATCAGAGTTTTTGTTCTGATATCCACCTTTATCAGTTTCAAGAAACAAAATATTTTCTCATTATCTCACCTTGACTGGAGTGAAAAACACAAATTCCTTACTATCACTTTCTTGCTATAAGCTTTCAACTGCAATCAGTATTAGCTATGTATTACTGTGCATGCTCATTCCCACCATGAGGTTTAAGATGTTCCAAAGCTTCATTGTCAATGGACATTTTATTTCATGCAATGACTGCTGATAGTTTTAAGCATCTGTTTTGTTATTGTGCACAATAAACTATCACTTTTCTAACTTCTGTTGGGGATGACATTAACACATTCAAACGTATTGTATCAAATATCTCATCCCACTTTTGAGGATCTCTTTCTAAGAATAACTATTGATGTAAAATGATATTTTGTTAGCATTCCTATAGAAATTTTAAAAAAATCTTTATGGTCTCTTTTTAATTGAATTCTTTATTGGTACATTTTATATACACATCATGAACACATTCAATATTGAGAATTTGTACCAGTATATAACACGACCCAACTATCATTCTTCCCATTCCCCTACCGACCCTACAACCCCTCAGTCCCCTATATACAAAGCTATATATTCTTTTTTTTTTTTTTTAAGGTTTTTTGAGACAGAGTCTCGCTTTTGTGGTTCAGGCTGGCCCTGAGCTCAGCCTCAAACTCACATCACAGTCCTCCTGCCTCTGCCTCCCGAGTGCTGGGATTACAGGCGTGAGCCACCACGCCCGGCACTGGTATGTGGTACTGGTTGCTGCTGGGCATGAGTCTCCACACCTAGTATCGTTATGTGGTTACCGGGGAATCGAACCCCGGGTCCTTGCGCTTGCAAGACAGGCGCCGGAACCACTGAGCTAACTCCCCGGCCCCTAAACCTATATATTCTTAATATAGAGGAATTCAAGGCCAGAAATAAATTACAAAATTGTTGGGATGGCTAGAAAAGGGAAAAAGAGAAAAAAACGGTTAGTACTATTTTCTATACAGAAACCTCCAATCTCCCCAAAGTACACATTGAATGCTTCTGTGACATGATGTATGGATGACCGCAGCTGCTCGATGAGACCGTCCGCATCAGCTGCTGTCACCCCATGGTCCACTTCTCTCACTGAGGTGCTAGTCTGCTCTTGCCACTGCTGTAAGACCCAGAAGAAAACACTTTCTTTTTTTTCTTTCTTCTTTAACTAAAAAACAGATTTATCATGATTCCAGGTTACTTCTAATATCTTATGTATGAATCTTATTGACAAAATCTAAAATGGAAATCCCTGGTAAAGAAGTCTGGGAAAGAAGCGTTCCACACTTTGTCCCTTGTAATGTGGGGAGAAGGCAGAAGGAGAGAGATGGTGTTGAAACCCGATACAAAATCTGACACATAGTACAATGTGAGAAAGTGCCAACGTGAGAAAGAGGGAAGAGTTCTTGGGATGATCTGATTCAAGAATGAGTACGTAGGAAATTAGGATCCAGATGGAGATACACGGTCTAATGCTGTCTGTGTTACAGTGTTCCTGGATAGTATATTGGAGATGGACATATACTTCAGTTTGAAGATGATTATTCTACATGTTGATATTGTCAGAGAGTTACAAACCTTCTAGTCAGCTTCCTTAGGGGGTCCTTGACATCCTTGTTTCTCAGGCTGTAGATGATGGGGTTCAACATGGGGGTCACGATACAGAAGAGAACAGAGACCAGGATGTCCATGTCCAAGGAGTACCCTTCGCTGGGCTTGTCGTAGTTGAAGTTGGCTGTTCCAAAGAAGACCACCACCACGATCAGGTGGGACGCACAGGTGGAGAAGGCCTTGCTTCGGCCTTGAGCAGAAGGAATCCTAAGGATGGCCGAGATGATGAGTACATAGGACCCGGCTGTAAACAGGCAGGGGCTCAGGCCGATGGTGGCACTGGCCACATGGAGCATGGACTCGTTGACAGAAGTGTCTGAGCAGGAGAGCTTCAGGAGCAGGGGGATGTCACAGAGGAAGTGGCTGATCTCGTTGGGCCCACACAGGGTGAGTGTGGCTGCCAGAACTGTGTGTGTCACAGAATTCACCAGCCCACAGAGCCAGGACCCAGTCACCAGGCGAACACAGACCTTCACGCTCATGAGGACTGGATATTGAAGAGGGCTGCAAATGGCCACATAGCGATCATAAGCCATGGCAGCCAACAAGACACCCTCAGTGCCGGCACATGTCAGAAGAAAGAAGATCTGGGAGAGACATCCCTCATAGGAAATGGTCTTATTCTGGCGGAAGAAGTTTGCCAACATGACTGGAATGGTGGTGGATGTGTAGCAGATGTCTAAGAAGCTCAAGTTGCTGAGGAAATAATACATTGGTGTGTGGAGAGCTGGGCTGACCTTGGTGGCCATTATTATGAGCACATTCCCTAGGAGAGTTGTCAGGTAAATGAGCAGGAAGACCAGGAAGAAGAAACTCTGCAAGTTGGAGTGATTTGAAAATCCCAGGAAGATGAATTCGGTGACATGAGTTTGATTGCTCATTTCAAATGGAGTGACAACTACAGAAGAAAAAGAAAGAAACCGCTATAAGAATATATCAGGACCAACCCTAAATAGGCTTGGAAATCTGCAGAATATATAACAACTAATAATGTTGTACGTACAACACTGTGGACAGTGGTAATCCTTGGGCTGACTTCGGGAAAACTATTACTGGGTTTACATAGCTCAAACCAGATACTTCCTGCAAATTTGATGGCCGATAATGGTTGAAAACAAATGAGGATTTGCTTAAGATCAATGAAAAGCCATGCACTAATGTGAGCTCATTTCTTGCTGCCTAATAATATCTCCCTCTGTTCTGGTCCTTTTTTGTAAGTAATTAATTTGTTTGAGGAAGTGTATCTCATTGCTAAAATTAAGAAGATAAAGAAGCTATAAAGAAGAATTCAATCATCTGCAGTACTGCAAAGTCAAACTCCTATGTAGATTTTTTTCCATTTTATATAAATCCTGATCTCTCTTTATAGCTTTAAAATGCTATTAACACAGTTTTCCAAACTGGAAAAGAAGAGATTTACAGATGACAAGATCCTGTTGGTAGAAAGTGTCAAAAATCTACTTGAATAGCTACTTGTTTAGCTATAAGATCTACAAGTTCGACCAAGTTCCCCATAGAAAATTATATTTATACACTTGCAATGACATTATAAAAAGGAGGAAACTAGTTTCATTTACAATATATCCAAAAGAATTAATTGTACTAATGAGGTTAAAAACTTATACACTGAGAATCACAAAATATTCCTGGAAGAAATGAAAGAAAATAGTGGGAAAATATCCTGTGTCCACTGATAGGAAGTCTTAGCTTGTTAAGATATCAGTGATACCCAGGTTATCTGAAGATTGTGCACAATCCCATTATATACCAACAGCCCTTTCTTTCCACAGAAATGGAGAAGTTCATTTTCAAATATTTATGGAATTTCAAGGGACCCCAAACAGTCAAAATAGTCTTGAAAAAGAATTAAATTAGAATACTCACACTTCCTGACTTTAAAACTTACTATAATGCTACAGTAATTAAAATACTACCATACTGGCATAAGGACAACCATGTGGACCAATGGAGTAATAGCGCCATTCAACTTTTGCACCTGTGGCTATTTGCTTTTCAACAAGGCTGCTAAGATGACTCACTAGGGGATAGATGGTCTCTGCAAAAGGGTGGTTCTGAGAAAATAAGATATCCATGGTTAAAGAATACAGTGAGACCTTTATCTCATATATTTACAAAATTAACTCAAACTGAATAAAAGACCTACACTTAAGAGGTAAAGCTGTGTTTCTCAGAAGGAAACATGGGTAAAATCTTCACAACACTGGACTTGGCAACTACCTCAAGGACACAACACCAAAGGCACAGGAAAAGCATAAAATAGATAAATTGTAGTCTAAAAAGTCAATGTTAGCAAACAGAGTAAAAGGATAGAGGAGGCTGAGAAGAGTCCGAGGAAGGTAGGGTGGGGAAGGACGGTCAGTGAGCACAGAGGAGCAGGAGGTAGAGGAAATAGTTCCCAGGGTTCTGTTACACAGTGGCATAACTGTTGCTGACAATAGTGCATATTTCAAAATAACCAGAGAGGATTATGAATGGTCCAACACAAAAAAATGGTCAATCTCTGAGTCAGTAGATATCTCGGTACACTGATCTTATAATTATACACTGGATATATGAATTAAAATACTACACTGTACCCCATAAACATGTAGATATTATGCTTTAATTAATTTGAAAACTATTTTTAAATGCTCAAAAATAGGAAAACTAACCTCTGGTGATAAAGTGAACATTCTGGCTGTCTCACTGGATGATACTGACTGACATGAAGGAAATTCTGAGAGATAAAAATGTTCTGTATCTTGATTTGAGTAGTGATTATGTGACTGCATATGTATGTAAAAACTCATCAACTTATAAACTTAAGATTTTTTTCTTTTACTATTTAAAAATAAAACAAGGAAACATTAAAAACAAGAATCATTTTTTACACAATTTTTTTTTAGGTTGCTCAAATGCAAGTCCAACCAATTACTGACACTTCCAAAATGTTTTTCCTTTTTCCATCTCTATAGTTCTCCTCTACCACAGTTAATAGGTTAGTACCTTATCATTTTTTTCTTGGGTTACTATAGCTGTCCATAAATTGCTTCCGTGCCTACAGTCTTGCCTGGTCACATATGCACAAATGTGAGATATTACCCTTGTAATGATTAACTTGGAGAAGTCAGGCTAGTTATTGGTCCAAGCATGTTGGACTACAGATGAAAAACCATGGTCAAAGCACATATGTGCATGTGTGCTAGGTGTACTTATTGGAAAGCCAAGAACATACAATATGTGAGAACTCTATCTCGCATGCAAGAAGAGGCCAGGCTGGGCCAGTTTCATCATAGGCAGCATTGGCAGAATCCTCCAATTTAAGAGACAGCCCAAGTCCGTCCAGCCAAGGGCAAGCAAATCAAGAGACTTAGGTTAGTCTCGTGTTTCTAGAAGAAAGGACTAGGGACCGCGGTGGTGAGGCCTTGGCATGCATGATGGCAGCTTGTTATCCTGAAAGCTCTCACAGGCTCACCTTCACTGCCCTAGAGGCCTTTGGGACATGACTGAACTTCTCCATGGAGTTATGTTTCTATTAAGAAAAGGAACACACACAGTAGCTTTCTGAGCTTTGCTGGCAGACGCATTCCTCCAGAGTCCTGCTACTTGAAGAGAACAGCAGGCCAACTCTAGACGGTTGCTACCAAACTCCAAAGCTAATTCTAAAGAATGCGGTGTTTCTCAATTCAAGCACAATTTATTAGCTATTTAAAAGGAGGTGGCTTTTGGGAAATTGGCCCAGAATTCAAAAACTATGTCAGATCTTCCCAGAAATAAATAAATAAATGAGTTTTCCTCTAACAAGAGCCTCAGAAAATATTCCTTCTTCCTTTGGGAGGCAGCAGGAAGTCAGATATCTGGCATCCTGGGAGCCAGGCAGAGATGGCTGCAGAATATGAATAATGACCAGTAGGCCACATTCTAGGTGAGGACAGGCTCAAAACAGGGACAGATGAGGGAAAATGTCTTATATTTTAGAGAATCTTCAGCTTGGAGACACTGACCACGATATATGGAATCTGGAAAATGCACGTGGACCGCACAGTCTCCTGGGTACTACAAAGGGACTACGTAATTGTGCGTCCATCCCCAGAGTTCTTTACAGTTCGTGTGCCTTCAGCTAAAAGATTTTTGTTTAGTCCAAGAGAGTAGACTGAGAACTAAACCCAGGTCCAAATTAAATGGTCATGACAGAAGATGTCTTCAGAGAATCTCTGAAGAAATAGTCACGGGAAAGGAGCCACACGTGAAGCACTTGAAAGTCTGTCTATTTATTTTTATTTTTATTTTTATTTTTTTTGAGACAGGGTCTCTCTTTGTGGTTCAGGTTGGCTCTGAGCTCAGCCTCAAACTCACATCACAGCAATCCTCCTGCATCTGCCTCTGCCTCCCGAGTGCTGGGATTACAGGCGTGAGCCACCACGCCTGGCACTGTGGTATGTGGTGCTGATTGCTGCTGAGTGTGGGTCTCCACACCCAGTATTGTTATGTGGTTACCGGGGATCGAACCCAAGCCCTTGTGCTTGCAAGACAGGCGCCGGAACCACTGAGCTAACTCTCTGGCCTTGAGAGTCTGTGTTTAGTGAAAAGATGGTGAAGGCACCATTGTGGTTTAGTGGACAGCAGGATAATTTATTACAACAGAAGACAAATGAGGTGTAGCAGACTTCGGAGAAGAGAGAGTGGAGACGAGCAATGTTGGGGGTTAGGGACCTGTGGCATAGACATGGAGCAATTCCCGATAGGTAGAGAAAATACTAAGGGGGATTTCTCCACTTTGAAGACTTGATAGACACGTGTGGATACAGATATAGAAGTCATCGTCTTAAAGGGGCTGTTGAAACTATGAGCATACATGAAATTGCCAAAGAAAACAGGTGGAACGAGAAAAGATGGCTGAGGCAGAACTTCTGCAACTGCCAAAGTTTATAGGGATTTTAGCATGAGAGGAACCAAGAAAGAAGTTTACCAGCATCTTCTAGGCTAGCTTTGGGCATTGCTTCCAGTAAAATAACATCCTAAGTGGGCTGTGAATCTGAATGTCCCTTAAGAGAATTTTATGCATACATCGTATGATATGTGTGCACTGCTCATGTTTCTGTGTAGGTTAGGTAGCTGGAATTTGGTTCATTAAAAATCAGCGACAGAATGGCATATTACTCTGCCATAAAAAATGATGTTTGGATCATTTATACTTAAATGGACATACCTTGAGGATATCCTCATAAGTGAAATAAATAGGGCACAGATAGGTAAACATCACATCTTTTCTCTGGTATGAGAAAATAAAGATGTAAATAAGTTCTAGAATTGTATGTTATATATTGTGAAATAGAAAATACTCAAGTGAAATAGGGTGAAGGGGGAAAATAATGAGATTATAACAAAAAAGAAAGGAAACAAATTTTATGTGTTTCCACCCTTAGGGAGGGTGGTAGGGTGGGTAGGTCTATGGGAAAAAATGAGAATTAAATTGTGTCTTATACTAATACCAATTCCCATTGTGCAATCATGATGTGTATATGTAATGTACCAATAAAGATTTCAATTAAAAAAAAATCAGTGACAGTCATTTTATCTTTAGTGATGCTGTTGAAAAGGCAGATGCTACTCTCCTTTTTACAGGTGGATGGCTAGTTTCATCCACAGAAAATTCTTCATGAAAGACAGATTCATAAAGAGAAAGCAATCTATGCTCTGTGAAAAACTAAATTGTAAAAGTGAATGTTTAATGTTAGAGAATTGAAGAATGATAGTTTCTGAAGTTGTATATGTTGCTGGATTACATAAAAAATCTTGAAATATCTATGCAAAAAAATGAGAATCACGATATTAATTTTTTTCTCAGTTTTACGGGCAGTCTAATATTTTGTGAGTGAACAAGGTAAGGAGCGATGTTCTTTTTGTTTTCCGGCTCCTCACACTTGCGGTGTCTGCACAGTCCCATGCTCCACTCATCCCTGTGGGCGTAACGATTCCCTGACACTATCCTCTGGCAATGAATTGCTGTTGTATATGAGTCGGCAACTCTAATCTCAAAATCTGCTTTGTGGTAATGATTTTTTTCCCATATTAGGTGAAGACAGATTCCATACAAAAATAGAGAATGAGGGGGGGGCGGGGAGTTAGCTCAGTGGTTCCGGCGCCTGTCTTGCAAGCGCAAGGACCCGGGTTCGATCCCCAGTAACCACATACAATACTGGGCGTGGAGACTCACACCCAGCAGCAACCAGTACCACATACCACAGTGCCGGGCGTGGTGGCTCACGCCTGTAATCCCAGCACTCGGGAGGCAGAGGCAGGAGGACTGCTGTGATGTGAGTTGGAGGCTGAGCTTAGGGCCAGCCTGAACCACAAAGTGAGACCCTGTCTCAAAAAACCTAAAAAAAATAGAGAATGAGTATTTATAAGGCTGGCTCTATAGGTCAAAATATACAGCTTGAGCTGGACATGGTAGTTCGGAGCTGTAATCCTAGCACTTGGAAGACCACGGCTGGCAAATCTCTAAGTCTGAGGCCAGCCTAGGCCACATAACAAAATCTTTCTCAAGAAAAACAAAACAAAATGGAGAACTAAATAAATAACAAACACAAAGCCAAAATAAAACAAAACAGAAAACCAAATAGTTTGAAATAAATCAGAATTTAATTTAAAAGAAGTATGTTTTCTTTAAATATTAAAATAAAAGCTCAATATAACTTATCCAATAAAAAACACAAAACAAAACCCAGAGAAGGACATTGAGAGAAACATTTTTATATACAAGAATTCAACCAGGATCTTCTAAACTAAGTAGTGAACAAAGACACACGTTGCATAATAATAGCCAACACTTATGAAATGTTCTATTAACTAATTTTAGGGACTTATATCTTTAAAAGCAATAAAATACACATAAAATAAGCCAAGATAATTGGTGTGATTTTGAAAATCCTTCAAACACAAAGGAAAATAGCACATCTATTCATATTTGACTCCAGTAACCCAAAGCAATGATTAAATTTTTTTACATTTAATTTTCATACTGCCTCATAAATTGCCTGTCTGCCTAACATTCTTTGTTTCTCTCCTTTCCTCTCTCTCTCTCTCTTTCTTTCTCTCTATCTCTCATCAGTTAATAGCAGCATTCAAGACAGTTTTTCTAAAAGAACCTCCAGAAGATTTTAGATGTTTGTGGTAAAGTTATCTATTTATTGCTATGGAATATAAACTTTTCACTTTGCCGCAGGTTACTAACATATACTTCCACATAACCCAGGGAGGGAGGACTGGAAGAAACATTTCAAGGCCACCAAATTCTCGAGTGTTTCTCAAACTTTAACGTGCATGTGAATTAAAAATATTTCTGCTAGGTAAGATGGACGGAGGTTTCTTCCATGAATCGCAGCCTGTGTTAGTGATGGTAAAATGATGTTCTTGTTCTCCCCTGCTCAGCTTTAGAAATTTTACTAAAAATCTGTGGTTAGGACCGGGGATGTATCTCAGAGGTAGAGTGCTTACTTAGCTAGGCCCTGGATTATATCCCCAGTGATGAAAAATAAATACATACATACAAAGTGTGTGGTGACCCCAGTCAAGGTCTTCTGAAGGTGCGGTACTGTCTCCTCATCCTCCCATTTGGAGCTTCTCATAGGTACTCTGTATGTCAGGTACTCTTTGCAGAGTTCTGCTTTAATTCTCAAAACAACTTCACAGTATTAGTACTGCTATTTATCCTGCGGTCTTTGTTTTGTTCTGTTCTGTTTTGGTGAGACAACTATAACTTTCTGAGTGTCTTCACTGGTATCTGAATTTAGAGGTTCCATTTTTAACAACCAAAGTCCTTTCCCAAGCTAATGTGTGAATAATCTAGGGCCTACTCACAATTCCATTTGCTTGGTTCTTTCCAAATTATTTCTTGATAATTCATGTGGCCAAATCATTATATTGACTTTGAATTGAAATCTCTTTAGTCTTAGGCTTAATGGCCAAAATGGTGTCTATTTTTTCCTCATTAGCCTTGCAACTTTTTGTTTCACTAGCAGAATTTGAGCTAGATAAGCTAGCACTTTATGATAAATAGAAAATAAAAAAAGATCTTATCACCGGAGATGTTCAAGCAAAAGCGAGGTCCCCTACTAAGAAGACTGACTCGGCTCTCAAGAGAAGATCATGTCAGCTGAGTGTTAGATTTCCTTTCAGCCCCAAGATTCCATTGATCTTTTAGCACCATTTTATAAGAGAGAACACATGAACTTTCATTGTTAACTGAAAATTTCATGTTTCATGTTATTAGAATAGACCTAATGTATAAATGCACTCCTTTTCTTATTGCTATCTGTTTGTGATACGTAATGAATACATTAATTATGGAAAGTGGTACATATCACACCTTTGCCCATTTTATTTCTCCTTCCTCTCGCCTCCTCCTCTCTCCTTTCACCCCTAGATTCTCTTCCAATTGTAAAAGAGTCTATCTAGCTCCTTCTCATCTATTCGCTTTTATTTTGCTCTTTAAATTATTTATACTTTGACTTTCTCATGTGAGAGAAATCACAGCTATTTAATCTTCCACATCTGATTTATTTCACCTAGCAACGTGTGTTAGTGTACTTCTAAATATGCATCAACCTTGAAGAAATGCTCAAGTCTCGTGGTATTGCACTAATTTGTGCGCATCTCCCATATATTTTAAACTAGTTCAGATTATGTGTAATGTGTAACACAATCTAAACGTGTTGCACTATGTTTCTTAGGAAAGAAATACAAGAAAATGATTTGTACCTGTTCAGTGCAGAGTGCTTTAAAAAGCTGATTTCTGGTTAGTTGAATCAACAGATACAGAACAGAGGATATTCTTGGATGATGCGTGTTTCACATGACTGAAAACCTTTGTGCTTTTTCTGTTATATCAGATACAAGGAAAAGATTCCATACTTTACTAGCCTTTACATTTCAGAAAAAATTTTAAAAACCTCTAAGATTCACAGGCTACTATGAAAAGACATAGTGATTGAAAAGCTGAGGCAGGAGGATTGCTGTGAGTTTGAGGCCAGCCTGGGCCACATAGTGAGTTCAGGGCCAGCATGAGCTACATAGTAAGACCTTGTCTCAAAACACAAACAAAAGTTCCTAGTGAATTTTCATTATATTCTCTTTTTTTTAAATCTTTATTGGTACATTAAATATACACATCATGATTGCACTCCATAATGGGAATTTGTACCAGTATAAGACACAACTTAATTCTCATTTTTTCCCATAGCCCTACCCACCCTACCACCCCCCCATATTTCATTATATTCTTTAAATTAAAATTTTCTGACTTTAAATTTTAAAATAGCACATGCTGACTGAAAAATCTACTCGAATCAAAGACATATCCAATACAAATGAAGTATTATGAGAAATCTCCATACTGATTTCCATGTGGGTATACTATACCACCAGTAATGTAGAAGGCTCCTTTCCCTCCACAACCTCACCAGCATTATTTGCTTTTCCAGTCTTTGATGATAACCATTTGTAAGGTGGACTCAAAGTTGTTTTAATTTGTGTTTGTCTAAAAGCCAAAGATGCTGAACATTTTTCATATGTTTATTGGTCATGTGTACTTCTTTTTTTTGAGAAGTGCCTATCCATTTCAATTGCCTGTTTTTTTCCTTTCAGTACAAGGAATTGAACTCAGGACCTTGTGCTTGCCAGGCAGGTGTGGTGCCACTGAGCTAAACCCCCGACCCTCCAATTGCTCATTTTTAAGGGGGGGTTTTCATATGGAGTCTTAGTTTTTGAGTTCTACAATGATGTAATATTCAGCATGAAAAGATACGAATTTGAGTCATTTGTAGGAAAATAAATGGATCTTGAGATCATAATGATAAGTTAAATAGACACAGAAGGGTAAATATCACATGGTTCTTATTTTTAAAAAATAACCAAAATAAAAATAATTTAAAAAGTAAAGTAAAAGGAAGGTAGAGGAAAACATGGAGATAGACTTGGTGGAGATGGGAAGATCTGAGGAAGGGATGAGAGGAGGGCAGGGTAAAGATGTGATATGTGTAGGAACTAAAACCCAGGACGAGTGCCGGGGATTTAGCTCAGTGGTTCCAGCACCTGACTTCCAAGCGCAAGGGTCCAGGTTCGATCCCTAGTAACCACATCTAACAATGCTGGGTGTGGAGACTCACACCAACCCTCAATCAATACCACACACCACAGTGCCGGGCGTGGTGGCTCATGCCTGTAATTCCAGCACTCGGGAAGCAGAGGCAGGAGGATTGCTGTGAATTTGAGACTGGAGCTCAAGGTCAACCTGAACTACAGAGCGAGACCCTGTCAAAAACAACAACAAAAAACCCCAAGATGATTGATTACAGGTATTATATATGGAAAACATACACTAAAAACAAAGATGACAACAACAATGAAAGAAAAAGAAATACCTTTACATTCACATCACAATCTACCCAATACCACTGTTCAAAGTCTGGTAAGTATCCTTTCAGGACAGTTTCTATGCATAGATGATTGATCATTTGAAACCATCCAGCATAGGAACTCACCATCAACGGATCAGTGCAACCACAGATTGTATGCTTTTAAAACGTACTGTTGTATAGTGAGAAGTGAGCTGACCATTGCTATTGGCTTCTGTAACTTGATTCTGCCTAGAAACCTCCTGGTAACAAGTGAGGAGTTAGTAGATTTTGCCTTGAAATTCTGTGCCTTAGTCCAGCTTAGCACCTGCCTTCCTCCCGTGGAGGGATGGCCCACAGCTGGGTAATAAACCTCCCGGTTGGACTTTAAGATCATGCGTGTCCTGAGAGATTATTGCTCAGTAGGACTTGGTCCCAACACTTACGATGTATGTGGCACCATGCTAGGTGCTATCAACACAATCTTGTGTATCTATCACACCCTTATATATTTTATTGTCATTGGCAAATAAAAAAACTGATACTTAAAGTTGTACCACAAATATGGCCAGAGTTTGGAATTTAATCCTGTCCATTTGACTTTGAAGGCCATAATCTTTTTAGTATACTGTCCTGTAAAGAACATTCCATGGAGTTAGAAAAACAATGAGAAAATATCTACAACTCTTTAATTTCCTATGAACTCAATCAATGAAATTAGTGCCTTCAAGCCCTTGCAAACACACACACACACACACACACACACAATAATGGTACTATAAGTCAAACAAGTGTTCTGGATTTATAATTATAAATGAATAATCAAAGCCAGGCATGGTAGAGCGCACACATAATCTCACCAGTGTTAGGAAGGAGAACGGCAAGTTCAAGCCCAGCTTGGACAACTTAAGGGCTTAGAATGACCATGTTTCAAGTTTAGAAATCAAAAAAGAGCAGAGCATGTAGCTAAGACCTTTTACTGAACAACTGTCCCTGCCCCTAGGAAGCTCCAACAAGCACATATTAGTATGAATTTTTCAACATTCGTCTCAAATATGACATAGACTAGCATCTCTTAACCAGCATACTTAGTGTCAGGGTTGAGAAGAGGGTGGCTCCCTGAGGGAACCATAAGAAATCACATTTCTACTCCTGATGGCATGGACAGCAGAGAGCCAAATTATAATTTGAGTTCCTTGACACATATGTGCATGTCAAGAGAGGAGAAGACCGGGTCCTGATATCGTCTCTGTAAGAGAGCACCTTTGGGTCTTTGTCATCACAGACCCTGACATTCTCAGCATGCTCTGACCTCCTGCTGGGGCTGGAAAGGAGCCAGTGCTGGAAGGACAGAGACTACTCACTAGTAAGCCAGGTCGAATCAGTAGAACCGAAGACACAAAATCCAACACTTCAGTCAGATCCACAGAGGAAGAAAAGAGACTGAGGAATCCTTGCTAGACTTGGGAGGACATTCCTGTTCAGTGTTCTAGTCCGAATATTCTAAAGATCTGGGAAGACCCACAGCTCACTGGGGCATAAATATGGCACCCAGACACCTCGGCCCATGGGAACTTGTTCTGAAGACCAATATTTCCAGTGGAGTCAAGTGGTAGTCTCCCTTTCCAACTGACAGCAGCAACTCTTTGTATCCAGTTCATTAAACTGTCTCAGAAGAAAATGACTGAGAGTGAAATTCTTTAGGAATCACCTCTAGTCTGTAAGAGTCCTTTAAGAAGTAATTGGGGACTAAATAATTCAGACTTGAGAGCCGTATTCTAGAAAATAAGTTGCTTGCAACACTTCCCTCGCTTCGATGTGCTACAGTTTAAGGATGAGACCTCCCCCAGCAGTGAACACAGGTTTTCAAATTAGGTGTTATGCAAATTTAATTATACTTAACACATCTCTGTGTGTCCCTTTTACCCTACCACAAATCAAAGAAGAAATGTGACCTTTGGCTTTCTCCCTGAAAACTCTACTCACTGTTCTGCTTGTCAAAATTAGTGTAGGAGTAATATTTTATAGTATATATTATTTACCATGAACATACTTTCCACTCATATTGTCTCACTTATTCAGATGACCCTCAAGATTTTAAGTAGACAATCTTTTTTTTTTTTTTTTAAGGTTTTTTGAGACAGGATCTCCCTTTGTGCTTCAGGCTGGCCCTAAACTCAGCCTCCAGCTCACATCACAGCAATCCTCCTGCCTCTGCCTCCCGAATGCTGGGATGACAGGCGTGAGCCACCACGCCCGGCACTGTGGTATGTGGTACTGGTTGCTGCTGGGCGTGAGTCTCCACACCCAGTATTGTATGTGGTTACCGGGGATCAAACCTGGGTCCTTGCACTTGCAAGACAGGCGCTGGAACCACTGAGCTATATCCCCGGCCCTGGAAACGAATGTTAAGAGAATGTTTGAGCTTAGAGAATTAAATTGTCTAATGTTTTAATCAAAATCTTGGTCTAATGAAATACTGAAATATTTTCAAACATAACTTGCCGATTGTCCCCTACACAGCTATCTGATCACTGTACTTTTCTCTCCTTTAAACTCCACAGCAAGCAGTTGTCATCCCTGGGCCACAAGCGATAGCTAGATCAGAATGTAGAGTGTAAGGAGACAGAAAGGAAAGGAAGTTCGACTCCAGGATAGAAGCCCTAGACAGGAGTAGCTGAAAGCAAAGAAAGCAAACCTGGCACAGATAAATACGCCCAGCTGTCAGGGTGTGCAGCCCAAAGAGTAATTCTTGTCCTACGGCCATGGTCACCAGCACAAATGGAGGAACTCCCCTGTGCACTGGAGAATCCAACCAACTAAGTTCTTATCCTTGACTAGACTCTGCTGCGGAGGAGGAACAGGCAATTGGTCAGGCATTATTCATAAAAAACCCAGTTCCTACCAATTCCTGTGCTGAAATTCGCTCTCAAGTGTCTCAAAGGAGATAAGACACTGATCTCATTGTATGTGGGGAAAGGATGATTGCCAAGTCTTTAATGAATCCAAGAGAGAATTAATCACTCTTCATTTCTACGGCTTTGATCCAGTCTGTTGCCCCTAAGTCGTGCCTTCGTTTGCACACTAAGGAGTCCCAAAGTAGCTACTTGGAGAGCGATTAAATGGATGTTCCCAAAAGGCCAGTCCTCAAGCCATTACAAATGGCCATCCTAGAAAAGAGAATGGTGGAGATATCAGAGAGGATTTTTTACTGCTGCAGTAGGCAGGAATTGCGCTGGAGGCAACTTCTGCAGAGGCAGGTACCTGTCACGCTGCACGGATGTCAAGCCAGTTGTACCCAAGTCCCTTTCTCCATTATTGTAGAGTGCGGCAAGTCCCAGCACTAACGACAAATCCAAGGTCTGCAGTGAAAGTCAATGGTAAGTAGTTTATTTACCATCACAAATGAGAAATACTCTGCCCAGCCCAAGATTTCTACCCTCTAAAAGCAGTTATATAATATAACACGTACTTTTTCATCATTCTCATTTTTATCTAATGACGAAAGCTTAATATAACTTTTTGTGTGTATCAACTTCTAAAATAGTAATGGTAAAACCAGACTTGAGATGACATCAAAGATGGTCTATTTAGGGGCCGAAGATATAGCCCAGTAGTTCTGATGCCTGTCTTGCAAGCGCAAGGACCCGGGTTCAATCCCCGGTAACCACATAACAATACTGGAGACTCACCCCAGCAGCAACCAGTACCACATACCACAGTGCCGGGCGTGGTGGCTCACTCTTGTAATCCCAGCACTCGGGAGGCAGAGGCAGGAGGATTGTGATGTGAGTTTGAGGCTGAGTTCAGGGCCAGCCTGAACCACAAAGCAAGACCCTGTCTCAAAAACAAAACAAAACAAAAAAACAACAATATTTGTTTCCATGCATGAAGAAATGGGCCTTATTAAAGACTTTAGGGAAGCAAATCAAAATGGTGAGTTACAACGGTACCGTGAGGATGGGTATCCCCAAGAAGACAAAGTGTCCACAAGGATGTGGAGAAACTGGGCGACTGGTAATAATGTGAGGTCGTACTGCCACTTGGAAAATAGCCTGAGGGTTCTTCAAAAGATTAAGCAGAGTTACCATTCGATGCACCAGTTCCCTTCCTATTTACATACTCGAGAGAAATGAAAACACATGTCTATCAAAATCTTGTGTGCAAATGTTATCAATGATATTATTCACGATAACCGAAAAGTTATATTTTTATTAACCGGTGACTGGAAAAACAAAGTGATATTGCAGGCCCATATGACAGAATATTATTTTCTGTAGAAAGGAATGAAATGCTCACAGGTGCTACAGCATGAGCAAAGCTTGGAAACTACCAAGAGGAGGAGCCAGACAGCAAACACAGATTATGTTTCCATTTTGTTAAATGTTCATGTTAGGCAAAGAATACAGTTGCAAAGCAGATTTCTAGTTGACCAAGGTTAGAGATATTCAGGAGAAACAAGTGGTTGCTAATGAATATGGGCCTTCTCTTTGGAGGTGATAAAAATGTTCAAACATTCCAGTTCGCTGGAAAGAACACAGCGCCCCTGAGCTGGCAAAGCATGAAGTACAAATGTGGTTGCTTGGCTTGGAATGTTCATATTTTTCTGCAATTAAGAAACTTCCTCTTTGTTTTGACAAATTGACAGAGCAGTGAATGCTTATCCAAGATACAGTATCAAGAGTCTGGAAAGCGATAGTGTGGCGAGGAGCTGGAGTAGGATGAGGGTACATGGGAACCACGGAGGAACTGGCGGAGGAGTAGGCGGATTAAACAAAATGGCGCTGCAACTGTCCACGGAAGAGAGACGTTGGTGCCGCTGACAGCAGCTGCCTAGCTGTCTAGGAGGTGCTCTCCTTCATCTCAGCTTTTTACCTGGTTTCATTACCTCAAACTCCTGAAACAGTATGAACATATTTTTATTTCTTTTCCTTCTACAACAGTGTACATTCTTATATTGCCTTGTGTGTGCGTGTATGTGTTACCAGAGATAGAATGCACGAAAAACCTTATCTAGCTATTGCTCTCACTCCAGAATCTATAACTTCCGGTCAGTTTCCCCAGGCTATCCCTGTTTCTCAGGCTGTAGTCAATGGGATTCAACATGGGGGTCACAATAAAGAAGAGAACGGAGACCAGGATGTCCATGTCCAAGGAGTACCCTTCGCTGGTCTTGTTATAGTTCAATTTGGTCATTATATAAAAAACCACCACTACAATCATTCTCTCGCAACCGAAAGTGAAATTGAGAAATAAATTCTGAAAATCATAAAGCTTAAAGTATTTACCTTCTGATCCTTTCCAGAAAAGTTTCTTTAACTCCTGCTGTAAATTCCAGGGTTTGGAAGTTTGACAGTAGAGTTTAGATCACAGCTTTATCACTTGTATCATGACTTTGAGCAACTTATTTAACTTCTACGAATTTTAAAATGGGATGGTGTTTGTATTACAGAATTCTTTTGTTGTTGTTGTTGTTGCTGTTAGGTTTTTTGGAGACAAGTCATGCGTTGTAGCTCAAGCTAGCCCTGAACTCACTATGTAGCCCAGGCCAGCCTCAAACTCACAGCAATGCTTATGCCTTTGCTTCTCAAGTGCTGGGATTACAGGCATGAGCCACCACACCAGCACTGTAGTATGTGGTACTGGGAATTGAATTCAGAACCTTGTGCATGCCAGGCAGACACCAGAATCACTGAGCTAAATCCCCGGCGCCCTGTGTTATGGAATTCTTGTCAGGATGAAGTAGCGAATAGCAGAGCTATAATACCATAGCTAACCTGCAACGTGGTAAATCTCTCTGTTGTACAACTGTCACCACCTAGATCCCTTTTAAACATGTTATTTTCCCAAAGAACTCTTCTGTATTTTTGGTTGAAATGTAAATTATAGTACAACCATTATGGAAATTGCTAAGGAGATTCCTCAAAAACCTGAAGATAAAGCTGCCATTTGATTCAGCCATATTCCTTGGTCCTGAAAGAAATAATGTCAGCATATTATAGTGACCCTGAGCACTCGTGTTTGTAGCAACAATTCACAATAGCTAAGAACTGGAAACAGCTTAGGTGCTGGGGAACAGATGAATGGATAAAGAAAATGTAGTGTGTACATAGGAAGAATATTTAACTGCAAATATTCTTCATTATTCATTTCAAGTCACAAAGAAGAACGAAGTTATGCAATTTGCAGGAAAACTGATGCTACTAGAGTCCATCATGTCAGGTAATAAACCAGAACTGAGAAAGTCAAGTGCAATGTGTTTTTCCCATATGAGTAAACTAGAAAAATAAAATAATTTTTTTTTAAAAAAAAAGATGACATGAGAGCAGGAAGGAAAATATTAGATATGAGGAAGGGGATAAGTGGAGGGGCCCAGGAAGGAGGTCGGAGAGTAATGGGGAATAATAGTCAACGTGTGTTACATTCCTGTAGGAATATGCCAAAATCAAATCTAGTGTGGTGTATAACTAAGAATCACTAACGAAAAATTTAAAATATTATTTTCCCCACCATATTTCTGCAGACTGACTCAAATGCTACTTCAATTCCACCATCTCTACCAGTTCTAAACAACTGGTACATAATTATATCTACATATTTCTCTCTCAAAACAAATACTTATGGGGCCGGGGATATAGCTCAGTGGTTCCAGTGCTTGTCTTGCAAGCGCAAGGACCCGAGTTCAATCCCCGGAAACCACATAACAATACTGGGTGTGAAGACTCACCCCAGCGGCAACCAGTACCACATACCAGTGCTGGGCGTGGTGGCTCACGCCTGTAATCCCAGCACTCGGGAGGCAGAGGCAGGAGGATTGCTGTGATGTGAGTTGGAGGCTGAGCTCAGGGCCAGCCTGAACCACAAAGCGAGACCCTGTCTCAAAAAAACCTTAAAAAAAACAAAAACAAAAACAAATACTTATGATCCACCCTTGTGATTATATCTCCTTTTCTGTCTTATGATTACATTTCCTGAATGTATTTTTCACAAGAAGTCAGTGAGGATGGAAAGCAGATTTCATTAACACTTCCAGATAATAAGGTTTCCTTTGAAAATGAAAATTAAAATAGCCAAGTATACAAGGCTACAAATAGCACTGCCAAGTGACATGTCAACCCAGTGCTCTGAGCTCTCTGCTCACAGTGTGGCTGGGCTTCCAGGAGGAAGCTCAGGATCCCACTATTCTTCCTGCCCACCCATATCTAAGTCAGCAAATCCAGCTGATTCTCTCTCAAGAGCACCTCAAACATAAGCACTTATTTTTATCTCCGGGATGAAGCACAAATAACAGTTAGAATGATCAATTCCTTCTCATTTTGGGGTCTTAGCTAAAGTATCATTCTGACCACCAGTCCAGTATAAAGTTATAAAGTCTCTTGGAAATTCTTATTATTTTCCTTCAAAGAATGTGTGATCATATTTATTTATATGCTTGTTTATTCACCAACTGTCAGTTTCTCCCTGTCTGAATTTTCACTTTTCAAAGAATTTGAGACACTACCATGCTTTCTTTGAAGCAATATGAAAATGTAATTCCTTGTAATTGGATGGTCTGAGGGAACATCCCCAAGTCATGAGAAATAAGTTGGATGGGAAAAAAATTAGCGAAATACATGAGCAATAAAGTTGGGTAACAGCATAAAAGCATATATGGTTTTGAAACTTGTGTTGCTGTGTCACTACGAAGTTGGCTTGAAGGGAACAGGCCTGCAGCCAGGCTTCCTCTAGACCTCCTCCTTGGGCCTGGGGTCCCACTTCTTCACATCACCAGCCTCCCATGGCAGCGCAATTGCTGGGTGGATTTTCTGGAAGGGGGTGGATATTTCATGATTCTCTTCACTGGAGTGAATAATTGAAAGTGGAGAGTGATATGTTAGTGCTTCTTTGAAGGGTGTAATTAGGTAATATCATGCAAGAAGGAAACTGTCATAAAGCTAATAAAATGCAAATGAGAAAGAACTGCCACACCGCTCATCTGCATCATCTCATTTGCAGAATTTAAGATGAAACAATAGAGATAAACCAAGAAACTACATGTATTCTCTAGAACTGCTGTGGAATCCTGCCCTCTGACCATCAATCAAAGGGAACATTCACTACTGAAAGTTTGTTTCCACTATATTTGGATCCCAAGTAGAAAAAGACAAACAGTGGCATGCTGAGTGGGCTAAAGGTACTCTTTTGACTGTATCAATAGTTCTCAAACTGTTCTAACTCACGAGCTGTTTGAGAACATTTGAACATATGGGCTATCTACACCTGAGTTCTCCTACTCACAACGATGTCAAGAAAAATGATTTTATTGCCACTTCTGAAACCATCTTATTTATAAGAACTGAATCTATGTTGAAGTCACTGGTGACTATATTGGTCATGATTTGTCCAAATGTTTTGAGACTTAATTGTGTGTTTCCTACTACAATACTTCTTTGGCTTTCGAATTTGTGACTTTTCAAACACTTTCGTCTCCCCCTCCAGGACTTTGAGGTTGGTGATAAGCAATTCTTGCTTCATTTTACTTGATACTCATGATTATATACATTTAATTTCTTCTAGTTAAGTTTCTCATTTTCAGATGGAACCCTCAAATCCAACCTTAAGTAAAACCACCTATTTAAAAATTTACAATACTTGAAATTATTTTGAGTCTTCTCTGGATATTTTCACATGATGGAACATTTATTTTGAAGTGCAGCAGCAAGAACCACAGCAGTCCTTTGAGCAGAGACATAGGAGGATAGATTCTGTTTCCAGTATAGTCTTCCCCTCTTCATCGTTGGTTGTCTTTATGAACAGTTTAGTGTATTCCAGGAACTGGGGTAGACGTATATTGACATATTTTATATATAAAATTACCACTGTGTGCCATTACCTAATTCAGGAACCAGAACCAAGCCAGCACCCCAGAAACTGCACCCCTCATAACCAAACAAAAATCACTTTGCTCCCCCTCAGCAATCCCCAGGGCCTTACATATGCTACATAAGCACTGGCCTTCTGATTCACATATCTAGCTGTCACTGTAGTTTTAAAAAAATGTTTGACAGCTTTCTTCATTTTCTAGATCTCTTTGTCCCATACTGAATATTGTGTACATAATCTGGGGCCAATCAATACTGAGTGTTTTTCCTTGAATAGAATCAGATAAAGGATAGCTTTTATTTTACAAATACATTTTAGATTGTGTATTCCTAATTTTGTTACTTTTTCTCATATTCACTGTACTGTATCTTAATACTCCACCCACTGGCACAGACTCATAAGATTATCCTGTAATCTCTCTCTCTTGGTGGTTGTCCACTGTCTACAGTTATTTGTGTATCCTGAATTCTTCCTTCCCTGTGCACTTTCTCATCTCTGATAAACCTATTCGGCAGATTCTGTCCTGTTATCGATTGTTTCTTTAGCAATCTCAAATAATTAAATGATCATTTAAAAAAACTGGTTTTAGAA
>PVIR01026614.1:0-23726 GCA_004026965.1 Petromus typicus | reverse complement strand
GAAGGGTTCGAGCGCAGATACCACAGCCAGTCAGCACAAAGGAGCGCTGCAGTCCAACAAGGACTAGCAGCCTTGCTCGAGAGGAGTCAGGATGAGGAGCTAAAGAATTGTATGTTATATATTGTGAAATAGAAAATACTCAAAGTAAAATAGGGTGAAAGGGGGAAAAATAATGATATTATAACAAGAAAGGAAACACATTTTATGTATATAGGGGGTGGTAGGGTGGGTAGGGCTATGGGAAAAAATGAGAATTAAGTTTTGTCTTATACTGGTACAAATCCCCATTATGGAGTGCAATCATGATGCATATATGTAATGTACCAATAAAGATTTTTTAAAAAGCTGAATAAAATGGGGATAGTAAACAGAAAAAGAAGGCAGAGCTAGTAGTGAAATAAGCTGTTGGTTGGCAGAACAGAGCAGTTCTGAAGAGAGAAGTAAAGAAACGTTCAGGTGGCTCTGTGGTACAGGCAGCTTTGCAAAGGTTTATTGGAAGGTTTGAGAGGCATAACTAAAATAGCAGAGAAAAATGAATGTTGGTGCTGGTCAGTTTAGTTTAGGACTCACAGGTGACAGACAGAGCCCCAGCTTGGCTGCTCCTTCCCACTGTCAGTTTTCAGTTGCTGATGAGAGAAGATCTGGATGAGAAGCTTAGACCTCCTGCTCACTGCAAAGATGACTTGCCTTCATGCACCAAAACTCCAGTTTAAGCAAGCTAGTTAACAGATGACCGTGTATACAAAGCTAACCGCCCTGTTTTTGTTTTCCCCTGAACTATTTGATGATTTTTTAAAATATTAAATTTATATAAAATTTTTTTTTGCTCTTCTAATGCCTTGAGCACACGCTGAACTTGTCATTCGAGTTATTCAACCATGTCTGAGTTCTAAGGACAGGAAACCTGTTCCTCAGCAATTGTTAGGTTGATAAAATGTGAGTCTGATGGTCGAACAATTTTCTCATCTGAAAAGGACAACACTGCACAGGTTTCCTAGTTCTACGTTTTCAGTGACCCATAGCAGAGACTTTCCACAACAGTAAGATTATGAATGATTCATGATTTCCTGAGAAGTTTTATTTTTAAAATGTTTCTTATCCAAAGATCAGCAGATGAAAGACCTCCTGCTAGATCTCTGATTGAAAACACTGTCTCAAGATACTCCATGTTGCCTCAATAGTTTTTCCTTACACTATAAAAATAAAACAAATATGTACAGATTATTTTTACAGTGAAGACTGAAATACAGTGTAAATCATGTCCTAGGTAAGGTTTGCTCAATAATGGGCATTAGAAATTATTCATGGTGTTATAACTGGTGTGGGATCAGGACTATGGGAGGCAGCAACTTCCTATTTGTGCATAACAGTTCCTAAAGGTGACACAGAACTTTCCTATAAGAGAAGCTGCCAGATCTGCCAGTTTCTTGCATGTGCAAATAGAAATGTTTAGTTCTACAGCTTGGATAGTGTCAGTACAGAATAACCATAAGATCACTATGCTAAGTGCCTGTATTTAATATCAACTTTACACGTTGTCACACTTTTGACCTTTGGTAAGTTCCCTAACATTACTAGATTTAATTTTTCTGGCCTGATAAAATAGTATTAAAAATAAAATCAACTCAGTCACTATGATTTTGATATGTTACTTATAAAGTTCCTCAAATATACTAAACACTACATGTTATGCTACTATTCTTTTAATATGATCATTATTTTCATTACTGGCATACTAATAGCTATTCTTTTTTTTAATTGATTATTTGTACATTACATATACACATTATGATTGCACTCCACAATGGGGATTTATACCAGTATAAGACACAACTTAATTCTCATTTTTTCCCATAGCCCTACCCACCCTACCACCCCCCTATATACATAAAATTTGCTTCCTTTCTTTTTTGTTATAATCTCACTGTTTTCCCCCTTCACCCTATTTAACTTTGAGTATTTTTATTTTACAATATATAACATACAATTCTAGAACTCATTTACATCTTTATTTTCTCATATGTGCACCCATGTTTATAGCAGCTCAGTTTGTGATTGCTACATCTTGGAAACAACCCAAAAGTCCATCAACTGGAGACTGGATAAAAAAGCTGTGGTTCTTCTACAAAATGGAGTATTACTCTGCCATAAAAAACGATAAGTTTGAATCATTTATACTTAAATGAACATACCTTGAGGATATACTCATAAGTGAAATAAATAGGTTACAGATTGGTAAATATTGCATCTTTTCTCTGGTATGAGAAACTAATAGCTATTCTTAAATTTTGCAAAATGATTATCATTTTGATACTTTTATTATAAACCAAAGGTTTTTAGTTAATATTTTGTGTGACAATACTTGAACTTTCAACAATATGGACATAATTTCTTATAAATGTTAAAATCGTATACAAGCCAGAGCATACTTTTTTTGTTTTTTTTTTTTTAGGTTTTTTTGAGACAGGGTCTCGCTTTTGTGGTTCAGGCTGGCCCTGAGCTCAGCCTCAAACTCACATCACAATCCTCCTGCCTCTGCCTCCCGAGTGCTGGGATTACAGGCGTGAGCCACCACGCCACGCACTGGCATGGTATGTGGTATGTGGTATGTGGTACTGGTTGCTGCTGGGTGTGGGTCTCCACACCCAGTATTGGTATGTGGTTACCGGGGAATCAAACCTGGGCCCTTGCGCTTGCAAGACAGGCGCCGGAACCACTGAGCTAACTCCCCGGCCCTTTTTTTTTAGGTTTTTTGAGACAGGGTCTTGCTTTGTGGTTAAGGTTGGCCCTGAGCTCAGCCTCAAACTCACAGCACAGAAATCCTCCTGCCTCTGCCTCCCAAGTGCTGGGATTACAGGTGTGATCCACCACGCCCAGCACTGTGGTATGTGGTACTGGTTGCTGCTGGGGTGAGTCTCCATGCCCAGTATGGTATGTGGTTATCGAGGATCGAACCCGTGCCCTTGCGCTTGCAAGACAGGCTCCAGAACCACTGAGCTAACTCCCCAGCCCACAGAGCATACATTTTAACTTGTTATTCTCCTGTTCTTTCATAGACTTTTCTTCTTACTATTCCTATAATTTTGGGTTCCCTCTGGGTTCTATCTTCACACACTTTGACTCTTCTATAAACTTTTTTTTAACAAATTGTGTTTATTAATACATTTTTAGAATATATTATGACCACATTCCTCATTGACAATTTGTACTTGTAGATTATATATCTTGATTCTTCTTTCTATAAACCTTTTAAATAAAAAAATATATATGTCACATTCCTAGTAAGAATTATTTCATGACTTTTCAGTAGCCGTCAAACAAAGTCCAAAGTTCTGAAAATAAAAATTCAACAGTCTGTCTCCTAATTACTTTTCCATACTACTATATGGCCCAGTTCCCCTAAAACATCAAGCCCCAGGAGAAATGGCCTTGTAAAGATTTTGAGGGCACTGTGTTCTTTATCTTGCCTTTACTCCCTCTGGTGTTATTCCTTCAGTTTCAGCCATCTTTGCAAACCTTTTCCTCCTAGATACTGCCAATTTAGCCTCAGATCTGAGCATAACTTCCCTCAAGGAGTCTTTTCCCACATGCTCACCACCAAGTGAGTAAATTTCCCTGCTGTGTGCTCCTATAGTATCTGTATTTTCTTTTTTTTAAATTCAAATCTTTATTGGTATATTAAGCATACACATCATCATTGCATTCAACATTGAGAGTTTGTACCAGAAGATGACATGACTTGATTCTCAATTTTTCCCTTCTGCACCTACCCTGAAAGCCCCCACCCCCTACATACATAAGCTTTGTTTCCTTTTTTTATTACTATTACATTATTTTCCCCTCATTATTTGCCCCTGAATCCCCTTTTCTTTTAAATATTTTTTATTTCACAATATCAGCTATATATACTAGAGCTCATTTACATCTTCATTTTCTCATACCAAAGAAAAGATATGATATTTACACATCTGTGACCTATTTATTTCTCTTATGGGGGTGTCTTGAAGGCCCGTACATCCACTTGAGTATGAATGACTCAATATTATCATTTTTAATGGGAAAATAATACTCCATTCTATAAAATAACCACATCTTCTTTATCCAGTCTCCTGTTGTTGGACGTTTTTGTTGTTTCCAAGATTTAGCAATCACAAACTGAGCTTCTATGAACATGGGTGCACATATGTCACTGTGATACATATCTATAGCAAACACTCCATTTTCTTATTTTATGCTTTCACCATATGGCTCTTTAAGGTGTCTAGTAGTAGGGCTTCTGTTGTATTCAATGGAGTTTTTGTACATGATTCTCACCATCCCTGAACACAGTCACACCTAATCAGTATGTATGAATGAATTATGGGACCTCAATCCAACTTGTGTAACAGTGAGATCAGAGCTCAGTCCTCTCCCCTGAGCTGGCTCTAATGGTTACTGTTGATCTCTGTTTGTTTCTCAAAACTCAACATTTCAAAGAAGAATCAGTCATTTGCTTGTATTATTTAAATTGATGTTTGTGGTACATTCTCTACCCCCTCCCATAGAAAGTGTCATTTTGTCTTACATGATGGAAATACAGGAATCATTTTTGCTTATTTTTTATGCCCCATACAGTCACACCCAAACAATCATCAGTCTTACCCAATATATAGGACTTAAAATACCTATTTCATTCTCTTCTCTCCATTCATCATAGCTGCCTTTGCTCAAACCCTCTTCACTTTGCTACATCAACCAAGCTTTTCTTAGCTCTAGGGCCCTCCCCCAATCTCTTGAATGAATATTCCAGCTTAAATTTTCAGCTAATCTTTGTTTCTTGAAACACTTCTCCATAGTGTCTTGTAATTTTCATTTATCATAATGTAATTGATGATTTTGTAACAAGGTTATTTCAGCCTTCTAAATATATTATAGAATAAAGCAGTATTCTAAATACATTACCAAATAGGGCATATTCTTAGTTTTCTAGATTAATTTATAAAGTATTTAAAGCAGTTATTTCTTAGAAGTTTAATAAAACATACTTTATAACATTTAAATCTAATCTTATTATGTTTCTCCTTTCAATATTTAAGGCTATTGAGGCTTTTTATATCATATTTTTGAGATACGTAAAATGCATTGGTATGAGCTGATCAAGGGAGTTTGAACCCAGGAAAAGTGTTATTTATGTTATTAATTCTTTCGACCATTTTGGGAATTCTTAAGTGTTCCAGTATGTAGTAGAGTTTACTAATATCTTCTGGGAGTCTAAGAAGAATATTTGTTCTCTAATTTTTAGCTAAGGATTCTTTTTATAATAATTGCATGTAGGGCCAGCGTGGTTCCAGCACCTGCCTTGCAAGAGCAAGTGCCAGGGTTCAATCCCCGGTAATGATAATCACATACAACAATGCCGAGCATGGTGACTCGCACCCACCAGCAATCAGTACCACATACCATGGTGCCCAGTATGGCGGCTGATTCCTGTAATCCTAGCACTTTGGAGGCAGAGGCAGGAGGACTGCTGTGAGTTCAGAGTTCACCTGGGCTACGTAGTGAGCTCAGGGCCAGCCTGAACTACAAAGCAAGACCCTCTGTCTCTCTAAAAAAAAATTCATCTCAAGTCTCCTGCATCTGCATTAAATTTCTGATGATTTGACCAAATTGAGAAAGGTTTATGAAAATCTTCATGCTGTTGATCATAGTTTTATCAATTTCTTAATGAAGTTCTACAAATTATCCTTGAGTATGTGACATTATTTAATTTTTAAAACTTAACCTTTTAGTATCTCCATCATAAACTGGACTGTGAGTAGACTATGTAATACATTCTCCTCTTCATTATAATACATTTTATCCTGAAGTCTATTTTCTGAATATTAACAAAAGTTTTTTTTATTTTATATTTTCAAATAAATTCTTTGCCATCTTTTCACCTTAAGTTTCGTACTTATGTTTTAGGCATACCTCATTTTTCCCATTACACTACTGTTATGAAATGAATATTTACATATTGACATATAGGTGTTACATATTTAATTTTTGCAAAGCCCCAAAGGCAAACAGAATTATCTGACTTTATTCTTATGAAAATTAAGACTTGGTTTAATTAATTTGCCTCAAAGCACTAAGTAGTCAATAATAAGCTAAGATAACTGTATCTGTCATTCATCTTACTCTTGACTTTAAACACTATCTTACACCACGTTCTAAGACATGTATATTATGTATATATTATGCCTTACTTAATAAGGAAACAAGGTCTATTCCAGAGTCCCAAAACTTCTGTAGAGAGGCAGACAGTAGATCTTTTTGTCCTTGTACACCAGATGGTATCTGTCACAAGCACTCAGCTCTGATGATGTAGTGAAAAACAGCTGTTGACAATATATAAATGAATGAGTTTGACTGCATTCCAGTGTAAACCTACGGACACTGGAGTTTAAATTTTAAATATTTTCATCTTTTTTGAAGCACTATTTTTCTTTTGCATCCCCCTGCAAACACTGAAAAATGTAAAAACCATTCATAGCTTAGTCCACACAAATTTGTTGTCTCACACCCAGTTATTTTCAATGTGTGTACAGGATTTTATACAAAAGTTTGTAATCTTTAAATATTATATTGTTTAAGGTTAAGTTGCTTTAAATTGGAAGTTCACTAATGTGTTAGAAGTGATTTGCTAATTGTATGGATAAATTTTGCACATATGCAAAAGCACACACACACTTTCTGAAGATACCTCTTATCCATACTCCTGCTTTTCAAGTCCTGGGAAACTTCCTCTTTCATCTGCTTCCCTGACATACCGAACTTTCACACAACTGTCAAAGCCACGGAAGCAACTACAAACCCAAACCTCTAAAACTGAAATAACTGAGCATTTCCATAGCAAGGAAGCAGGTTTGTTGAATTTCACATTTTTATTTTTCAAGACAAGATCAGGGAACAGTAAATAACAGCAAAGTATATATTGCTTCATATGAAATCACTGTGTGCCATTCTTATATTACATGCTTGTATGTGTTCTCTGTGATGATCATCAGGACTAGTTTTGGGATTTGTAGAGAACTTGTGTCTTTCACTTGGAGTTACACTCATGAGAATATGCATCTGGTAATGGTGTACAGGGAGAATGTAATGCAGAAAAGAAGGGCTACCTCTCAAAGGGCAATCAGAAGTAAATAAATATAACCTTCTATGTTCCAACTAATGCACACAGATAAGGTTATCTACACAAGTTGTTATTGCAACAAATGTGTTTTGTAATCAATGATGACAGGTAATGCAAAGGGATGGTAAAAAGATCATTGTACCAAAAAGTAGACAAGATACATTGCCAATAGGGGCTTTCCTGGTAGTAGTCAAGAATTACTTCTTTCTCTCTTCTATATCATCTTTATAATAGCCTAAATGTCTGGGCTGTCTTCCCCTAAGGGTTGCTTCTGAAATGTCTTGTGTTGTTTACATATAGTCTGAGAGATAAGAAACACTATCACAAAAAGCAACAACAAAGAGAAAGCCAGCGTCAATCATATACCACACTCCCTGAACAGACCTAGTGACATGATTCTCATACCACTTTGCTAGACTGGATTAGGAGATATTCCCATGATATTGGAAGTTGGTCCTTATACTAAGCCAAAGATTGGTGTTACAGACACAGTGGATATGTACAGGAATATGACCCGAGCTATAGTATTTGTCCTATGTAAAAGTCTGTGTGACCTCTGCTCAGGGACATTATGGTAGCCATCAGACCCCAAAATTTAGCCTTCTCAGCTATCCTGGAACCTAAGAAGCCACAAGGAAAGTAGCAAGAGAGGAAAGAATAGATGATTTTAGCAGGTTATATAATCTCTATTCTTCTCATGGTATCTGATCTCTGTGAGCATACATGGCTGTCTTTGGTGAGAGGACACAAAAGAAAGTTTAGAAAATTGTCAAAGAAGAACACACACACATCTCATCATACTTTGTGTCATTCTTCCATTTGCTAATGCCTCATTTTCTTTTATTAGGCCCTTCTCTACCTCATTTACTGTCCAGCTCCTTCCCATAGTTCATTTCTTAAGCCCTCTGCATGGATGTGTATACTGCTTACTCTCATCACAAATCCCAGAGCCGTTTACTGCTCTTTTTTATCTGTGTAACAAACTGTGCCAACTCCCAGAATCCCATGTGTGCATTCTTCCAGTTACCATCTTCCACTGTGTCATCAATAAGTGGACATTTATTAATAGCTTTGCTGCTTTGGAAATGTACATAAATAGAATTAGAAAGTATATCATTTTGTGTGTCTGGATTTTTAAGTTTTCAACATTGTTTATAAAAGCCATGCATAATACTGCTGAGTCCGATGTAGTTCTTGAGTTCTCCCATAGTATAGCATTCCTTTGTATGAATTAAATGTACTTTGTTCACTTTTTGGTGGTATTTTACAGGTTTAGCCTGTTATGAAAATAACTTTTCTGACAATATTTTACTTGTCTTTTGATGTGTTAGTCATATTCTCACTTGCATAATAATTTTTCTTTGCTCCATGTTCTTATTAATATTTGCAAGTATCATTATTGTTATTTTTATTCTTTTGGCTATTATGGAAGGCATGTGATGATATGAAATGTTAGATCAATTCAGCATTATCCTGATGATTAATGAAGTTGGTCAACTTCATTAACTGCTATTTGAAAGACACTCATTGGCCATTTAAAAACCATCCTTATGAAGTAATTTGTCAAGTTCTTCTATGAAGTATTTTATTCTTTCCTTAATGAATGTATAAGTTCTTTATCTATGCTTGGTATAGGTCCCTCATAGACATATGTATTGCAAGTATCCTCCACCACTATGGGGATGCTTTTCATAATGTCTCTCAGTATCACTGAATATTGTGCTTTTGTCCTGTGGTTTTTGTGTACAATTTAAAAGAACTACAACTCTGATATCATGAAGGTGCTTTTCTGTTTCTTTGCTCTGAAAAGTTTCTGCACTACTGTTTTTATGATATATTTAAATATGGTATAGCAAAATTTTAATGTACAGTTCTGCAGATGTTAACAAAGGCAGCCAGGCATGGTGGTTCATGACTCTAAAAGTATGGTGGCTCATGTCTGTAATCCCAGCATTAGGAGGCAGAGGCAGGAGGATTGCCATGAGTTAGAGGCTAGTCTAGGCTATATAGTGAGTTCAAGGCCAGGCTGAACTACAAAGTGAGACCAAAAAACTAAAAATAATTAATTAATCAATTTTAAAACCCAAAGGCATAAAGTCATGTCAGCACCACCATAAACAACTCATGGAACAGTTTCCTTGTGATGCAAAAGCTCCCTCATACTTCTTTATGCTAAAAAATTTAATCCTATAAATTGATAAATTGTTTAGAGTCAGGCTAATAACTTTTTGGATAATTATATACTAAATTCCTTTGTTTTTAACTAGCCAAACCTCTGTCATATATTGCACTCATTTGTTGTGGAATGTGTACCGGCATTTACATTGACAGTGCAGGTTAACTGTGTACTGTACCCCAACAAGCTGTAGAATGACAAATGAAATGGCACGGAGAACTTTTGAGGGAAAAATCAGAGAAAAGATAGGGTGATTCAGATCTAGGGACCCTTTAGTTTGTATTTGGACTAAACATACAACTCAAAAAAGGATTTGCATAGACATCAGGTCTTAAGTAGTAGACAGGTTTCCAAGGGGGAAAAACAAAAAATAAGCATAAAGAAACCAGTTTTTCTAGAAAAAGGAAGTGACAGAAGAGAGCACTCTAGGCAGCACAGATCAAAACGCAGAAGTGAAAAAGTTCTTGGTGTTTTGCTGATGGTTTCCTAGTCTGTTTTGTTAACATTTGGGACACATGGGATTTACAGGGAGATGGAAGTAGATTGGCAATCGCTGTGATACTCACTGAGATTCCAATAGGGTCACATGATGTCCCTGTGCTACTGAGGTTTTAGGCAATATTTAAAAATTACTAAGTGATTTTTTAATGTAACTGAGGTCTTTGATTCGTGCAGAATAAAAATGTTATGGAATTGATTACAATTATCCCAAACCTTTTTAAGAAAATGTTTTATGACATGAGGAGTACTGTCTGGAAATAGAATGAAATATTTTAGTATCTAAAGATAGTTAAGATTATCATATAAGAGACTACACTTATATTATTTTCCAAAATTATTATAAAGATTTTATTCTATTTCATTAGGCACCAGACTAAGATCATAACAAACTAGCATTCATCACCTGGAGAAAAATTCATATTTACAAAAGTCTGTCACGGTAACCTGGAAGGTGAATGGAAGAATTCTCTGAGGGACGTTGCTCTCTAGGCCCTATACATGTGTGACAGGTGATGTATCCATGACTTTCAAAAAAAGGTCCTAGTCCATGGAGAGTTTTAAGTGAGTCCACATTACTCTTCCTCTTTCATGGGAACTGTTTAGGGCTTCTCATTTGAATTTTAGAATAAGATATGCAAGAGATACTTTTCCATCAATTCTCACTTATACAAGATTTAAACTATGACTCATTTAAAAAGCTCTTCTATTTGTAAGTATCTTAAAATACCTTAAATACAACCTTACAATGCCAATTCAGAAATAGACAATAACTAAATATGAAATTAACATTTGCCACACACATACAAAGATCATGTTTTTCCTCTTAGCTTTATATTGCACTTCATGAATTATATTCATTCTAACAAACATTTTTATCAAAATATGTATGCTATTTAAAGTATTCCTATTATATCATCCTGTGCATTTAGATTATATTATCTAGTTTTCAGGTTCATGGGAAAAATGGCATATAGAAATATAGAGCCCATGTGCCCTGTAGGTATAAAAAATGTCCTTCTAAAGTAAACTTACATTAGAAAGAGCATAACCCCAACTATGTTTACTTATAAGGATATATATATATATATATATAAAATACTAATATAATATATATATTAGTATAGGGAGTATATATAGTATAGTATATACTATATATACTATATACTATACTATATATAAAATAGTATATATTAGTATAATAGTATATATATATTTATATATAGTATAGGGGGTAAACCAGATTTTAAATCACCATAATGGTTGGCTAAAATGACACATTTGAAACTTGTATCCATCCAAGTTAAGCATGTTCTGCTCTCATTTATTATAGTCAGAGAAGAAATGGGTAGTTTTTTTAAAGAAATGAACAGCAAAGAAAAAATAAACAAGGGGAATTTTTTGTCTTTAAAATAGTCTTCCTAGACTCCAATTGTGCCATTGAATATTTTAACAATCTGTTAGTCAAAAATTATTTTTACTGAAAGTAGCTTCTTTTTTGAAATATAGAACCATTGCAGTTAGTATGCTTTAAATTAAATATTCATCTGTTTGAGTACAAGCTCTTACTCTAAATTAATTTTATTCAGTTTGTATCAATATATGTTTGCAGTGTATGTTTGCATTAATTATAGGATGTAGGTGCATATACTTAATATATCTTAATTCTTCTTATTTCTTCCCCTTAACTGTTTTGATTCCCTTCCCACTATCAAAAGATCTAGTATCCTATTTCTCATTTTCTCCTTTTTTTCAACTTTGGTTGTTTTATTCATACATGCTTTAAGTACATAATGATTATAGTTATCAACAGATGAAAAGAAAAAGAAAGTGTGACATTTATATACAAAAGAGTGCTACTCTGCCATAAAGAAGGATAAACTTGGGCTGGGGGTTTAGCTCAGTGGTTCCAGTGCCTGCCTTGCAAGTGCAAGGGCCTGGGTTCAATCCCCAGTAACCACATACAACAATGCCAGGAGTGGTGGCTAACACCTGTAATCCCAGCACTTGGGAGGTAGAGGCAGGAGGATTACTGTGAGTTCAAGGCTGAGCTCAAGGCCAGCCTGAACTAGGAAAGAGACTGTCTTAAAAAAAAAAAAAAAGGATAAACTTGGAACACTTATAGGAAAACTGATGTAAATTGAGACTATAATTTTGAGTGAAATAAATCAGACACACAAGCATAAATATCACATAGTTTCTCTTATATGAGAAACTAAATATAATACAGATGTGTTTCATGTATATATTTACATATATATATACATATATATACATGTATATATACATATATATGTATATATATACACATGTATATATACATATATATGTATATATATACCCATATAGATAGGTATATTTTTTTTCCTGTTTCCTATGTTTGATTTTGTTTTGGGGGAGTTTACATTCTTTTTGTTTTTCAAATAAATTGAGTTTATTGGTACATTTTAGTAATATATTATGGCATTTCTCATTGACAATTTGTACTTGTAAATAATATATCTCAATTCTTATTTTTTTTTATTTTCTTGCCCTCCCTTAACTCCCAACTCCTCTGTTTACACAAGCTGTGTTTCCATCTTTTCCGTCTATCATCATTTTTTTCTTCCCTTCTTTGCTTTCTGCTGCCACAATCCAATTCCTCTTTCCCTCTGAGCATTTTCTTCCTTTTCCCCAACACCTATCATACATTCTGGACCTCATTTTCTCTTTCTTTTTTCACACCAGATAAAAAATGTGGTATTTATACATCTGTGTCCTATTTATTTCACTTATGAATATGGCCTCAAGGTGTATCCATTTACTAGAGTTTTCTCCTGTAAGAGCTGTTCTACAATATTTAAGCCTATATAACTATTTTATTTAAAATTACAATCTCAGAGTGTATTCATTTTTCTACAAAGGAATCAAATATAGCCTTTGTGGCATAGTAATATTCCAATATGTATAAATATCACATTTTCTTGATTGTTTGATCTGTTGATGAATGCCTTGGCCACTTCCAAGATTTAGCCATTATGATTTGTACTATTATAAACATAGGTATGTATTTATCACTGTGGTATGATATTTGAACTCTTTTCAGAAGATACCGAAAGAATAGTTGGGTTAATTGCAATTTCTAGTTTTAGTTTTTCAAGGAATCTCCATTCCTTTGCATAGTGGTAATACTAGTTTTTGCTCCCACCAACAATGGAAAGGGTTCCTTTTCCCTGCAGGCTCATCAGTGCTTGTTACACATTTTATGGATGTTGTTTATGATAGATGTTCTTTCTGGAGTAAGAAGGAGTCTCAATATTGCTTTAATTTACACTTCTCTGATGGCTAAAGATGTTAAGCACTTTATTGGCTATTGTACTTCATTTTGCTACAGTTTATGCAAAGAACATATTTGGAAGAACAATCAGTCATATCATCCTGATATCAGGATTCTGGACCATATCATCTCTTTAGTTTCCTTTTAACCCTGAAGTTACTGAAAAATTATATTGGATAAACTAATACGGCATTCTAAAAACACAAGTAATTTTTATGTTATGCACCCAGTCTTAATTATCTTCAGGTATGAGATATGAGCATGCTGGCATCCCCTTTCAACATGTCCAGGTATATTTTTATTACTAAGATTGAAGTTACTGGAAAACTACTATTAAAATGGTCTTTTTTTTTTTTTTTTTTTGACAGGGTCTTGCTTTGTAGTTCAGTCTGGCCCTGAGCTCAGCTTCAAATTCACATCATAGCAATCCTCCTGCCTCTGCCCCCCGAGTGCTGGGATTACAGGTGTGAGCCACCATGCCCGGCACTGTGGTATGTGGTACTGATTGCTGCTGGACATGAGTCTCCACACCCAGTATTGTATGTGGTTAAACAGGGATCAAACCTGGGTCCTTGCACTGGCAAGACAGGCGCCGAACCACTGAGATTAATCCCCAGGCTCTAAAATAGTCTTGCTGATGGCTCTTGAATTGGAAATTATTATTTTTCACCTAAAAGATGGAAACAAATTAGACTAACCTGTACTAGAAACAAGAGACCAACCAAAAACATGAAGTTATCAGAACAAGGGTAGAACTGACTATTGTGCTGGATGGTTATGTGGTGAAGGAGTTCAGAAAACTTATACGGATGTATCCATCAGAAAAAGAGTCGTGAAGTCTCCAATCTTTAGAAATATATTCAAATAGCAGCTCAAGCCATAATGCAGATGCCATAAGGCAGCTAAACTCAGCACAGGCTAATACAGAATATGAAGAAGAAAAGATATAAAATAGTCATGGTCTTTATGATTTAGTGCAGATAAATACCCCTAATCAACATGAGCCTTCTTTACACAGATGTTCCAATTTTAAAACACATAGAATAATAATTCAAGAAATAATAACAGTAAAATTCATTCAATAATAAAAGCAAAAATCAAATTATTAATAAATATGTACATCACATACATTAGGATGAATCTAAAGCAGCCCTGAAGCTAGTATATCACTGAGGACGTCAGTGAGAAAATGAGCAGAGAAGTGAAAATAAATGTGGGAGACAAGCTGTCGACGCACACAGACAAGACCAGGCCTGAAACAGTGTCCTCGGGTATATATAATGACTAGAATATACTGCTTTCTGCACATCTTTTGACCTCAGAAATGTTTCCCTCCTAATCTCTGGAATAAGATTAAGAAAGCAACACCCATGGGCCACATTTAGACAGCAGCCCTTTTTAAGTAAAGTTTTCCATGGAATACAGCTATGCTTTCATTTCATATCTGTTTCCCCTCAGTCAGGATGGAATTCAGTAGCTTCAATAGAGACTGTGTGGCCTGAAGAGCCAAAAATATTTATAAACTGACTCCTGAGAAAAAAGCTTATTCCATCAGCACATTCATCTTATGGAAAAAAATATGCTTAAGTTTTTTTTTTCTGCATATGCATTCATTACTAAAACCAAATCTATAATATAAAAATATCTTTCAAAAATTATTCATATAAGCAACTCAAAAAATATTTGTAAAGTTTGTTTCAGGATGTACATAAGGGTGTGATTATAGGTACCATTGAAACAAATTATAAATCCCTAGTATCATAAACATAAGTGCTTCTGTATGATATACTACATTCCTCACCTAACAAGTCTTACTTTCCAATTTTCAGAATAATAATGAAATATTCTTTATAATGATTGGGTAAGGAGAACTCAACTATTCCCACTTACACCATGTTATGTCCCGTTCTTTGGGATACTGGAGTATCATAGGTCTGGTCAGAGCTCCTCAAAACAGAGCAAACGAAGATTATTCTACACGTTGTTACTTTCCTACATGTTTCTATCAAGAACATATAGATATATAAAGACATATATTTTTCTGAAAGACATAAATAGTTAGAAGTTTTTGTTGTAATGTGTGGATTTGTGGCAAACTAAAATAATCAGTTTTCACTTTTAAATCATATTTAGCATTTTTGTTTTATGCTGCTTGATATCTTACATTGTTTTAAAAGAGACTTGAAATATTCAACTTGCAATCATAATCTAACAGCAGCACTTTTCGCTTTAAAATGAATTTGTACTTATTCCTCAAATTCTGATCGTATCTAGCTTAATTCTAAAGTGGAGCAGAGGTGAAGGCCTATTATGTGTCAGTTGAATTGTTAGCACAGTCTCCTGACTGATCTCTCACAGCTGCTTTTACTCCAAACTCTCTTTTCACAGCGCGTCCAGAGTGAACCTCCTAAAATAGGCACAAGCGTCACTGCTCCTCACAAAGCGGCCCAGGCTTCTCCTATTTTATTCTGTGTAAAATCAAAAATTTTCCGAGGACATGAGGGCACCTCACGCTCAGATTCTTTGCGCGTTCCTTGTGCTGCCTGGAAGTCTGCACAGCTGTCAAGCGATTTCCCCCTCTGCTCCTCAAGTCTGTACCTACAGCGATCTTCCACAGTGCGACCTTTCTGATCGCAGCTGTTCTTCCCCGGTGTCCTCTGTCCTCCTTCTCTGTCTGCTTGTTTCCTCTATAGCACATTTCACCACGCTAGATCCTGTTTACTTTACTTACTTAATGTAAACTCCACTCCAGCAGGGCACTTTATTCACTGATGTTTTCTTGGGGTCTAAAATTATACCTGGGACCGAGAAATTACTTATATGTATAGATTTGTTGAATGAAATTTAATATATAAAAGCGTAAGCAGACAAAAATGATTCACAAATGCAAACAAAGACCGAGCATACACATCTTGTCATCACCGAGGGGCAGCATCAGTAGCTCCTGACATCCAGTTAAAAGTGGCCGCGTGTGCCGGCTCCTAGGACATGTGTGGAACTCATAGGACATCTAGTATCTAACAACCCATAATTGAATAAGGGAAATATATATTTTTATTATAGCTCTTAATTACTGGTGACTCTGTGATAAATCATATTCTTTAAATAATTCTAAAAGAATATTTGGACAATATTTTTGTCCTGAATTCACCGTGATTAACCACAAGACTAATATACACTGATGACCCTTCATACATTTTTTGATAAAGAGTCATAGTCCACAGAAATACAGATGGAAAAGAAAATCTGTGAACAAGTGAAAAGACCTATGGATATCATGAGAAAAATCACTTTCAATTGGCATCTGAGATTTTTCAAAAATGTGTAATCTAATAATGATAAAAGTAGTACTTATGTAGAGCCTACCATGTAGATCGTGGCTCTGAAAGCTTTACATACCTAGATTCATGTAATTTTCACATGGTTATAAAGAGGTAAGAGTTATCATTTCAGTTTTACTGATGAGAAAACTGTAAGGTTCACAAAGTTATATAACTAGAAAAGATTACACAGAAAGCAGCAGATCCAGGCTTCAAACGCGAGCAGTTTGGCCTGGAAATTATGCTTTCAGCCACCACATTATTATGCTACGGAGGACTTCCACCTTTAATTTAATCAGAGACGGCCAAAGAAAATAGTAGAGTAAGCAGACCCTAGACAATTAATAAATAACACTCTGCAGCACGAGGCAATCTCAACAGTTCTTAAGGGCTCAAAAAATAGAGCCAGTCACAGATCCAAATATTTCAGCTTTAGAAATTTAGTTTAGCATGGACATCTGAGTCCTGCAGCTGCTGTGTATGGTCTTTTGTGTGGCCACAGGTGTTGGCTGTACAAGTGGACCACATAATGGTAGATGACAAGGCAAGCATAGTAGGAACTGCCAGCCCCACGAGGTGATGCCAAGTTTAATACTGAAAGTAAAACATATGCATGTGCCAGTTTCCTTCTAAATGCATTTTTATTAAAGAAAAACAAAGTTGTCTTCTAAGAAATATCATCTGTGGATAGATAAAGGATAATATTGGCATTAGAATAGTGGCCTTAGAGGGTATAAAAAATTAAAATTTAATTTAAACTAGATACAAAGGCTTGCTCTGGTTTTCATGTAAATTTTTTTCTAAACAAAAAAGGAGAGAGAAAAATAAATCACATCCAGTACCTTTTTAAAGAAAGAACACATCTGGTGCCTCCTCTGGACAGATGTGCCCATGAATCAGTATGAATAAGTGGTGCTTAGGTAAACATGAGGCTTTCTACTATGACTTAAATCATTCTGTTGAATTAAATAAATGTCTGTGGTGATCTATTCCGAGTTCCGTGCTAGTAAATCTATGTATAGTCTATCAGATTGACACTAGGTATTAATATGTCAGATTAGGGACTAAGACACATTCTGAGAGAGAAAAAAATTTGATTCATTCGTAAAAGTTCACATATAGGAAAGCATCCCAGGGAGAGCAAATTGAATAGAGGAGAATAAACAAGATGGTAAGGATCAACATGAGTGTGGAGCAGGCCACCCACATTTTCTGGAGCACAGGCTCAGTAACAAGACAAGGTCAAGATGAATGGATGGACTAGGAGCTGAGACAAGCATATTTTTCTCAGATTCTTTAGACCAAGGTCAGAGCCTGGCATACAACAGATGTTTGGTTAATGGCAAGGGAAATCCTACAGTGGACTCCAATGCAGATAACCTTAGTGCATGATAAAGCCATGCTCTGACTGAGGCTCATATGAGGTGGTGCAGAGAGAGAAAAAGGGCTGCTCACTTTGCTCAGAAACTGAGTAAGCTTCAGAATGGGTGTCATTTGAGCTGAATAGATCTTAAAGACTGACAGATTTTTCAAATGAAGTGGAGAAAGAGGGGTGTTCTTCAGAGAAAACCATGTGTACAAGAGTATGATGTTACATAAATAGTAAATAAGTCAGTGTCGCTCGAGAAGAGAAACCATAGAATGGGAGATTCTGGCATGGACAATTCGGTTGATGAGATGTTTGGGAAGGATGGGAATAGACAATGTCAGCCTGTGGATCCTTTGCCTGAGAATTTGAATTGTCTGCCCTAGGTAAAGGGAGAACAGTATTTACTTAAAAATAAAATACTGGTATGATCAAATGCTAGACCACTGGGGGAGCTTCTGTATGCAAGAAAATCAAATAAAAAGTCAAATGCAATGTGTGAACAGTGAAAATGAGCATTACATAAAACACATCCCTGTAAGTGCTAAGAAAGTGTCAAATGTATGAATCATTGGAGTAGGCAGGCTGTGTAGTCAGTTTATCCTTTACATTTGGAGCTAGTTCATATTTTTAAAGATTTCTACTTCCCTCTTTTGTGCACTCTGAGGTTTGAGCCTAGGGGTTTTGCACGGTGCTGCATTCCCAGCTGTGTTATTCTGAGACAGAATTCTCCACTGATAAAATGAGCCAAATTTGCAATCTTTTTGCCTCAACTTCCAAGAGGAAAGTTTTTTGTATTATTTAATTTTCAAAAAACAACATAAACCACCAGTTGCTTTTTAACTTATGGGTTCCTACATCCACTATATATTTCAGCATGTACTATAAATGCTCATGAAAAAGTGCCTATATGTAAATTGACTTCAAATCAGAATACACATTTTGAAGTATGGATATAATGCATGAATATAGATGATCACCTGCTCTAGTTGGCTTAGTGGTAAGGAGCACCTATTATCTTACCGCAAGGAGAGTTGAATCTAAGGCGACACCTTGCCTGCATCTTAATGCTGATATTTAGAGACAGACAGCAGCTCTGGGTAGATTTTTCTTATTTCATTGTTTAATTCAAAAATGTTTCAAAATTACAAAATGTTATTGATTACACACATCTGCTTGATACATAAAACATATCAATCTATCTTTTCCACTTACTGATGCATATTTTTGCCTACTTCTATATTTTTTCTCCCTTAGTTTTTCTACATATATTTGAATAAGGTGACTAAATTTGGGTACCTGATCAAATTTTCTCAGCCTCCACCACACTCCCCCAAAATAACACTGAAATTTATGCTAAACATTGGTTCCTATTTAGATTTGGAATGTTCCCAAAAGGCCCATGTGTGGAAGGCTTGATTCCCAGCTTGGTGCTTCGAGAAGTAGTAAAACAGGTGAGGCCTGCTAAGGAGTTTAAGATCTTTGAGGACACTGCTTTGAAAGGAACTGTGGGAGCCCGGTCTCTTCCTCTTCACAGTTTTCTGTTTCCAGGCCCTGAAGTGCAAAGCTCCGACCTGCTAGGCATGGCCACAGGAGGTACCGCTCTAGGGCAAAAGCAAGGAACCAAGCAAAGGCTAGTTGAAATCCCCAGGAGTGAGCCAAATGAACCCCTCTTTTTATAGGTTGATGGGTATCATGTATTTGCTGTGCTGAGAGAAAGCTTCCTAATGTGGCATTTCAATACATGGTTTTAGATTGACCTCCAATTTAACATTAATTTTTAAACAAACATAGTCACTTAATTTCTTCCTATTTCCAGAAGGGCAAGAAGTAAAGCCTCAAACAATTTTAAAACACCATTTCTAGTTAAACAGTTCCTTATTCTCCTCCAATTCCTATACACTTCTCCTCCTTCATTTTCTTTTTTAAGCACTGAGTTTAAACGCTGAATGTGCTGCCTTCCATATTTGTTGAAATTATCCCTTCATGTAAATACAAGAGAAAATACTAAAATAAATTAACAACTATTAAAAAGAGAAAGGAAGCAGCATTTAAGAAACTAAACAAATGAAAAGTATGTGTATATTAATACACAGAAAGCAATTTATCAAATTTTTAAAATAAATAAGCTTTGTTATAACCGAATCATAGAACATCAAAAGTATTGACGATTGCCCAGCAACTACTGTAAAAATCTAATTATCATCTATTTTAAAAGTTACAGAACAGAATGAATTCAAGTTCTTTCTTCTGGTTTTAATAGAAATAATAACTTAAAAAATAAAGATTTTGTGAATGTGAGTAATATATTCAATATGTTTTGTCTAAAATTATTAAGAACATATTATTTTTATAAATATATATAAAAGCTTATAGTTTTTATCATTTTTAATTACAGTATATAATTTAAAATTAAAATATTTAAATGTAACAATTATAGAAACTATATTTACTAATACATTAGTTAAGCAAGTATATATTAGTAGTGAAAATTGAACAATAAAAATAAAAACTTCATGTAAATTTATAAAATGCAAAAGAAGAAGCAAAGGAAAAATAACATTCATGTCAAACTATTTGCAGTTAATGAAAAGAAAACCAAAATAATAAAAACCTTAAGCAGTGAATCAAAATTGTACTGAGGAATAAATTTTTACACTTAAAAATTTTATTAACTGGTAGAAGATAAAAATAAATCTTCATATGTATAAGCACAAAATAATTCTTAAGCTGCAAATAGGAAATAACAGAGCAGAAATTGAAAGAGTGGAAAAAATGTATGTGAATAAATGGTACTGTTCTAGGCCAGGGAATCTGTGCTAAAACCAGTTCAAGAACTGGTTTCTTCAAAAGACAAATAAGCTTAATCATCTACCTGGAGGTAGTGTTGTTTTGGTGGCTGATGATGGCATTTAAAGGACTACAGGGCTTGAGAGGAAAGTCAGGAAGGGGAGATGCTTTCTTACTAAATATTAAAATTTGTAAGACTAAAATATTCAAATAAGTACATTTCAAATCCAGAATACATAGATAGATCAATAAAAGAGAACATTGTTATAAAAAATGAATTCACATATGTTGGGAGCTTCTGGAATATGCAACAGAGTTTAGTTGTTTAACTATTTGAAAAATAAAACAAATTAGGTCACATGATATAGTTTTTATCAGCATGTTATCATTAAATACAAGTTTCCCAAAGCTGCTGTAATAAATTACACAGATTCCATACCCTAAAACAGCACCCATTTATTCTCTCCTAGTTCTGTACATCTTCTGTATGTCAGAAAGAGAAATTAGCTGCATTAAGCTAAAACTGAGGTGTTGGCAAAGCCAAGCTTTCTCTTGATGCTGCAGGGAAGAATTTATTTCCTTGCATTTCCCTCTTTCTCCAGCAATATTTCTTGCATCTTTTACACTTGGCCTCTTCCTTCATTGTATCTTCAAACCTTCTAGACTCTATCTAGCTCCGCTTTGTGTGGTGATTTCTCCCTGCTTCCTTTTCTAGAATAACTTGTGATTATTGTTAGAGACACCCAGGCAATCCAGGGTAATCTTTCCATCTCAAAAACCTTAATTTAATTACAGAAAATTATGGTTTTTCCATACAAGGTAATATTCACAAGTTCCATGAACTAGCATCTAGACATCTTTGAAGGCCATTGTTTATTGCACTATACAATATCATCAGTATCTCAATAGAATATCTGAACGCACTAGAAACTATACTACTTTTCTGAAGGAGACAGTCATTAAAGCAGAGTAAAAATTTTAAAAGAAAAGCACATGGCCAATGTTTTAAAATCTCTATATGAGGAAAATGGTGACTGGCAAAAGCCACTTTGGAAAAACTTTTTCACCATATATGATTTGAAATGCACACAAATTCATTAACAAATCAAAATGAAATCAATTCAAATGTAGCATTAGACTAAAGACATGAATTGTAACGTCAAACATTAGAAAGCATAAAGTCAGTAATATATGAAATATTTTCAACCTCATTAATCAAATTAACTGGAACACACTTGCCATTAAAAGACTTTTCCTAATAATATCAAGCTCTATTAAAAACTTAGTGAATAAACTCTCTCATCTACTGTGCTGTCCATCACAGTATTAATTTGCATTTGGGAAGTTTGAGAAGATAGTCAAGAGTATATTCAGACCTACTAATTTACTTAAAAAACAGTCTGAAATTTGCATGAACATTAATATTATGAATGTAATGCAAAAATATATTTCTAAATGTATAAATTTCTAAGGTATTATTGTTGAATATTATTCATATCCTTGCTTCATATTATATGAGTAGAATCTAATAGTTTTATCATAAAATTATTATTTTCCCCATGTTAAATTTGAATAAACTGAGAATAAGAGATCCTGAGAAATTTGTCACAAGTTATAAGATTATTGAAGTCTGATTCAATGATCCAGGACTTATACAGCTTGTCATTAAGTTGTTCATTTAATTGCAATGTAGATATACTTAATCAGACTGTAAAATATTCATATATTGCACTTACCCCAGTATTAATTTATTCACAAACATATAGCCTTTATTTATTTTTAGTATTTACTGAATACAGGTGATTTAATTTTCTTTATACTTATTTTATATTTTTTCTTTAATGAACAAGTATTGCGTTTATAATCAGAAAAAGTCAGATTTTAAAAGAAAACAAAGGGTATATAATAAACTTATGAAATATCCTTCAAATTACATGGATTTTTTTAGTCACTTGGTTATGTGCTTCAGTAAGAGCATATTGTATTTTCATGGGATATTTCAACTTCTCAGTTGAGAGCAGCAGAAGCCAAGTACAGCACACAGAGCTTCGTGGGTGTTAGTTCAAGGGCATGAGGAGTCCGGAGAAAGGAAGAGAAGCCAGGATGGTTGATTCTGAAGCACCAGACCGTAGGGCCCCTTTCTTCCTTCTCTTCCCATTTTCACACTGTCTGACTACGTATGTATCAAAAAATAGCTTAAAGGTTCTCATTCTACAAATGCTGATTAAATAGCTGAGATTAAATAAGACTGACTTAGATTGGATCCTCTTGAATCTTGTTTTAAGTATCAAGAAAAGAGAGTGTGATTGGCTTGATCTGCTAAGAAATTACCTCTGTCTAAACAACCACAGACAGTGAAATCCTGCTGTGTGGTCTTGGTGTCTCTTTTAAGGGCTTTTTTCTCTATTACCTAGTTCTTTTCACTATGAATTCAGGGATTCTGTTTTATGAATAAATGGTTGAGAAGGACCACTGAACACTATGCACAGATCTCTAACGACATCTTTGATAGTTGTTTTTCTGGTTTTATTAAATGAGTATAACTAAAGCAATAAAATAGTAAAAGAGGAGCTGTTTAAGAACATCAAATAAGCAGAGGATGGCATTATTTAAAAACTCACCACATGTTCCATTTATTTGATCAAGATAACTATAGAATAGTGGAAATATTCATATTTATGTGGAACTATGAATAATCATCCATTTCCACTCAATAGTAGGTGTCATTCAAAAGATATGGAATGATTTCTTTCACTGGGGTATATTGTGCTAAAGAAAGAAATTACTTGAGGGGCCGGGGAGTTAGCTCAGTGGTTCTGGCACCTGTTCTACAAGCGCAAGGACCCGGGTTCGAATCCCCGGTAACCACATACCATACTGGGTGTGGAGACTCACGCCCAGCAGCAACCAGCACCACATACCACAGTGCCAGGTGTGGTGGCTCATGCCTGTAATCCCAGCACTGGGGAGGCAGAGGCAGGAAGATTGCTGTGATGTGAGTTTGAGACTGAGCTCGGAGCCAGCCTGAACTACAAAGTGAGACCCTGTCTCAAAAAACCTAAAAAAAAGAAAGAAAGAAAGAAAGAAAGAAAGAAAGAAAGAAA
>PVIR01026613.1:0-23631 GCA_004026965.1 Petromus typicus | reverse complement strand
GGGGGCTGAGGATTTAGCTCAGTGGTTACAGCGTCTGCCTGGTAAGCGCAAGATCCTGAGTTGGATCCCTGGTACCACGTAACACATTGCCAAGCATGGTGGCTCACTCCTGTAATCCCAGTACCTGAGAAGCAGAGACAGGCTGAGTTCAGGACCAGCCTGAACTACAAAGCGAGACCCATTCTCAAAAAAAATAAAATAAAATAAACACCCCTTTGCTCAAATTCCAATACATGAGTCTGACAGAAAACCCTGGGTACATATGAAGAAGTAAATTTTGTGTGTTTTACAGACTTACCCAGTCCATCTCTTGCCTGACCCCAGGACTTTTGTCTTCCAGCTCTCTACTACGCTATGGTGGGAATCTATCTCTCCAAAGTGCCATGAGTGTGCGATTCAACAGCAATGGGACCCAGCTCCTGGCCCTGAGGCGTCGTCTGCCACCTGTGCTCTATGACATCCACTCCCGCCTGCCTGTATTCCAGTTTGACAATCAGGGTTACTTCAACTCCTGTACCATGAAAAGCTGCTGCTTTGCAGGAGATCGTGACCAGGTGAGTGCCTCCTGCCTCCTGCATCCCCCAGTCTTTAGGTGCTGTCTCAATTTATCTTTAGCACTATGTCAAGTAGAAACAATAAAGAAGAAATAGGGAGAACCTGGAAGTACTCTGGATTCACACTGTGTTTCTTCATCTGACCTGCTAGAAGATGGTATATAAAATACATATCCCAAACCAGGGCAGGGCACTGGTCACGCGTGATTCTGAGCAACCCAGCCATGCCACATGTGTGAGTGGATTTTAAGATTCTGAGGATGTGCTATTTCCAAAGAAAAGAAAGTTAATCCACCAGTGAGAGACATGACTTTTTTGTGTGTATCAGTAAAACACAGTGATAAATGAAATACCCTAAGTACCATCCAAGAGGCATATAGCTTAAAGAGTCCCTTGCTCTGGCATTTTTTTCTTGATGAAATGGGCTAGTAGGCATCTTTGTTTGAGAAGCCTGATAACTGACTTTTCTTTTTACTCCTAGCATCATAACTGGAATGAAAAGCCCAAACTGAGTTCCTAACCTTTTCTCAGTGTCACTAAATATGGAGATACTGATGTTGACTTAAAACTGGCAGTTTAAAAATATACTTGACATTCTTGCATCTGTTTATCTTGGCCTTAGAAGTTCTGAAGTGTCAGTGAGCACCTAGATAGGTCTAAGTAATTGAGTTTAGTCATGACAAATATAGAGAAAAATGGTATTCAAATAAACAAATTGAATTTTTTTTTGTTCTCAGGGATGAGGAATTTTACTGCTCTTTTTATATCCAGATTAGAAACAGGGACACTCTAGTTTCTTGCTAATTTTCAGTGTCTTCATCTTTGGACCTGCTAACCAGTCACATTTTGACATACAATTCCTACCTCTTTAGTTACTCTTGGACAAGAGACATTTTTAAAAAATTCTTTGAGAACCTTCCAAGATCTTGCTTTTCAAAGGCAAAAGCTAGGAATTTTCTCCCGAAACTGCAGTTACTAGAGGCTAATGTTGTAGTTTAAGAACTAGTACATGTAGTGGGAACAAAGTAAACACTTGTTGACTTAAGTTGCATATAGATGGATGAAATTCTTTTGTTCTCCAAGAGAAGACCTCTTTCTTCCTTTTCATTTTCTCCCTTACCACTACACTCCTTCTCTAACTTCCTGTCTGCTTTTCTAGTAGCTGGTATTAATGTGTGTGCTGTCATGTCCTACTTCAACTTCCTTTTTTATGGATTAGAAGATACATGTCTATATACAGAATTTATACTCAAGTCCAAAATCCTGGGGCCGCTTAGCTGAGAACCACCCAGGAGACCACTAGAAGACCTCAAGATATGTGAGCTTACCTCCTTTGGGAAGGCCATAACACCTAAAAGACTTAGTTGCCTTTGTGCCATTACAAGGAATTTGTTTCTTGGGTAGACTCACTATCTAGAGATGAGATAATCAGAACAAACAATTATCTGCTATGCAGAATGGTTGATTAACTTCATATATCTGTGAAATGACGACCAATCCCCCTCTTCTTTCCTTTTTCGTCTTTACTTTTGTTGATCTTCCTACCTTCTGTCAGTCTATTGTCATGTGATTATTTCATTGAAAAATAAATCACGTGCAGTAAATGTAATTATGTATTAGAGTTTATTACCATGAATACAGGATGTGGGCAAAGAAAAAGAGGTGAAGGAAAATGCTTTTGTAGCTTTTGCAGCCTGTGTATTAATTAGCCACCAAAGCTTGTGATCAAAGGGCCAGGTGTGGTGGCACTTGCCTATAATCCCATCATTTAGTAGCCTGAGGCAAGAGAATACCACAAATTTGAGATCAGCCTAGGCTACATAGTGAGTTCAAGGCCAGCTTGAACTACACAATGAGTTTTGTGGTCTTAAAACAACAACAACCAAAAGAGCCAAATCAAAGTCTCTGACCAAAATTTGGAGCACTTTGACCACAGCTTCTCAGTCTTAGCACTGTCATGTTTTGGTTGGATAAGTTCTTGTTATGTAAGAATGTTCAATATCGTTGACCTTTCCCCATTAGATGCCAGTAATATTCTTGGTTCTCTCCTCTCTGGTCTAGATTATAATTGCCCATTTTGCCCAGAAGCACTGGGCAAGTATTGGCAGAGGCAGAGTTCTGCAAGGTATTTTGTGGTGGTTTTGCCTTGGAGTTTATACGTATTGATATATTGATTGATTGTTACTTTCTCAGTTCAGATTTAACTAATTTATTGTTTGTAACTTTTGTCCTAAGGGGAGAATTTATGGATATTATATTGTCTCTAGTAAACTGCACTGAAAGTGGTTTTTCTTGGATAAAGGAGGATGCAAAAGCATTGACTCTTGACTTTCAACCTGTCAGAGCTACTCTTAAGTCTGATCATATCCCCCTGTGTTATCAGAACAGGAAGTAGAGTACAGTAAATATCTGTTGAAGTAAATCTTGAGTGCTTTGGTTAATGTATGGGGTTTAAGTTTCTGGATTTAAGGCTTAACTGTGCATCATGGTTGATAAATACAGGTTTGTCTGGTCAACTCCCAGGGACTTGTAGAAGGCTAAACTAAATAATAGACTTACAAAAACTATCAGTTGAGCTTGAAGTTTTTTGTTTTGTTTTGGTTTTTGTTGTTGTTATTGTTTTGAGACAGGGTCCACTTCATAGTTTCCGCTGGCCCTGAGCTCAGTCTCACACCCACTCCTCCTGCCTCTGCCTTCCCTCCAGAGTGTTGGGATTATAGGTGTGAGCCACCACACCCAGCACTGTGATATGTGGTACTGATTGCTGGTGAGTGTGAGTCTCCCGTGTCTGTCACTGTTGTATGTAGTTACTGGGGATCAAACCCAGGACCTTGTGCTTACAAAATAGGTGCCAGAACCACTGAGCTAAGTGTCTGGCCCTGTTTTTAGTTTGTTTTTTTTTTTTTTTTTTTTAAGGTTTTTTGAGACAGGGTCTCACTTTGTGGTTCAGGCTGGCCCTGAGCTCAGCCTCAAACTCACATCACAATCCTCCTGCCTCTGCCTCCCAAGTGCTGGGATTACAGGCATGAGCCACCACGCCCGGCACTGTGGTATGTGGTACTGGTTGCTGCTGGGTGTGGGTCTCCACACCCAGTATTGTTATGTGGTTACCGGGGAATCGAACCCGCGCCCTTGCGCTTGCAAGACAGGCGCCAGAACCACTGAGCTAACTCCCCGGCCCTGTTTTTAGTTTTTTGAGACAGGGTCTCAATTCATAGTTCGGGCTGGTCCTAAACTCAGCAATTCTGATGCCTCTGCCTCCTAAATACTGTGCGATGGGGCATAAGCATGTGCCACCACATTCGTTACATTTTACCTCCTCTGTATGTGCTGGGATTACAGGCATGAGCCACCATGCCCAGCATTGTGGTATGTGGTACTGATTGCTGGTGAGCATGAGTCACCACATCTGGCATTGCTGTATGTGATCTCCAGCGATCGAACTTGAAACCTTGCACTTGCAAGGCAGGTGCTGGAACCACTGAGCTAAATCCCCAGCCCAAGCTTGCAGGTTTTTTTGTTTTTGTTTTTGTTTTTGAGATAGGGTCTCGCTTTGTAGTTCAGGCTGGCCCTGAGCTCAGCCTCCAACTCACATCATAGCAATCCTCCTGCCTCTGCCTCCTGAGTGCTGGGATTACAGGCGTGAGCCACCACGCCCGGCACTTTGGTATGTGAGACTGATTGCTGCTGGGCATGAGTCTCTATGCCCAGTATTGTATGTGGTTACCGGGGATCGAACCCGGGTCCTTGCGCTTGGAAGACAGGTGCCGGAACCACTGAGCTAAATCCCCGGCCCAAAGCTTGCAGTTTTTAAGTGCAGCACAAGAGACCAAAATTACTGTCCTACTTTTGGAACACCTCTCTCAAAGGTGATTTATAAGCTTTAACTTTAAGCTCTCAGGGCTAGAATAGCGTTGCCATGGTTCAATATGATCTCTACAACTGACATGTTTTTTGACTAGTCTAAACAGGATCTTTTATCTGCCTTCAAACATCAATGACTACACTTTCCTTGTTTTGGTTTTTACCTGTCTCTCTGTCTCTTTGCCTTTGTCTTACTCTGTCTCTGTGTATAGGTGGACACTGGTGTGTGTGTGTGTGTGTGTGTGTGTGTGTGTCCTCGTCCATCCCCGTGCCCATCCCAGTCTCTGTCTCATGGGATTTTGCTGTGTTGCCCAGGCTAGCCCCAAACTCAGTTCCTCTCTTCAGCCTCCTAAATACTGTACCTTGGGGCATAGGCATGTGCCACCACATTCATTGTATTTTACCTCATCTGCATATTCACCGAGAATGCGTATGGTCTGAGAGTGGGCTCTGTAACTCTTCATTAAGTCGTAGGCCAAGTAACCATCCCAGAGAGGAATCTAAGAATTTCCATAAAAGGAATGACAGTGGACAAGAAAAGCAGTAAGTGATCCCATCTTATCTGAAAAAGTCATCTAGCTTTTAATTACAGAGAGACTAGTCAGGCCACACAGATGGATCCAGATATTGTGCCAGAGGACATGTACTTCTTTTTAGACTAAACCAAGTTTATTAGGTAAATCATTAGCCTAAAAATGAAATTAACTTTTCAAGAAATGGGACTCAGGCATAAAGCATGAAGTATGTTGAGCCTGTTTTGTTTGTTCTCATATTCATTGCCACCATTCTAAATGCATTATAATCATAGAGCTGTTAGTGATCATTTTGTGCATCTTTTTCTTTGACAGAAACCCAAGGCTCAGATAGATTAGGTGTATAAATCACCACATATACAAGTTTGTATCTAAACCAGGAGTAGAATGCAGATGTGAGAGTTCCTAGTAAAGACAAAGTCATTGTACAGGATCATAACGTAATGCCGTTAGGAGCGAGGCAGGTTGCACAATGAGTGAATTGGGCTTGGAGTACACTGAGTGCTGAAAACTGGCCAACTGGAGAGTCTGCATTCCGTCCAAGTGGGATGACTTGTACTTTACTTCCGCCCATTGTTGCCATGTGAGCCTCCAAGTTACCAGGACTCTGGTTTTCTTCAAGGAATGGTAGACTTTTATGGGTAGACATCTTATTTTGAATTACTGCAGCAAATTCATACTTCATTGTACAGATAAAACAAAATCTTAATATACCTAGACCCACCAGTTTGAAACCTCTGATTCATTCACCAGGTTGTTTTGTTTTGTTTTTTCATGTGTAGTTCCATGGTCTTCACTAATTCATAAGTGAGTGAAAACAAATTGTTTCTTTTTATTGAACCCTTCCTAATGTTGTATCTTTCCCTCCCTTCTTTGGAAAAAGATCCTGCTGTGTAGTGCAGACTGGTCCTGAACTCAAGCCGCTTAATCTCCCTGCCTTGCCCTTCTGAATGTTAAGATTACAGGTCTGCGCTGCTATTCCTGGTTGTCATGCCCTTCAAAGTCCAACATATAGTCAGTCTTCTCTATTTCTGTTTATAAATACACAGCTTCTTTATTTCTGGTATAATATCTTAATTATTTAAATTTAAAAATTTATAGCATCAAGTTAGGTGACAGAAGTGATGTCAGGCAGGCTGGGTAGGTATCAGACAACCACAACTAAACTCTTGAGCTTTTTTCTTTTCCTTTTTGAGACAGAATCTCTCACTATGTCACTCAGACCATACCCAGGCTTGTGCAGGGAATATAGATGCACCACCGTGCCTAGTCCTTCAACACTTCTTAACATTTTAAAAAGATTATTATATTTTACTTTTATTAGTACATGTTGTAGTACTTAATATTTACATTGACTTATGGAATGGGTAGGTACATGTACATAACACATTTTAATCCCCTTTTATTTTTCTAGAATCAGATTCATTTATTTATATGCTCTTATAAGTTAATTATGCTCTACACAGATTGAAAATCAAATTAATAGGCCAAAGAACATATAAAACATGTAAGACAGTTGTACTAAGTGAGGCTACATTTGTAGATAAATTGTCCACAGTGGATTACAATAGCCTTTTTCTCCTTTCACTTTTTTCTATTATCTTTTATTTCAGTGTGTGTGTGTTTGTGTGTGTGTGTGTGTGTGTGTGTAGAGAGAGTTTTTCATATAGGAGGAACCATGCAATATTTAAACTCATATGTTTGAGTTACTTTCACACTCTTCAACAGTTTTTAAAGCCAGCCCACCTTCTATCCTTGTGATGCAGTGAGGAATCCTGCTGTAAGACATCATTCCTTCCTCTGGAGGCTGTCTAAACCCACAGGTTCTCCTTTTTGCTTTCACATTACAGTATACTTAGATTTTGTTTCGTTGTTTCCTCCCTGAAGCCTGACTGAGTACATTCTGTCTTCTAAGCTTTACACACCATCTGTGTCTGTACCCTTAGTGAGCCAGTCTGTTAGCAGGGTGAAAAAAGAATACTGTATCAGTCAGTGATCTACCTATTTGCCTTTCTGGCACACATTTGTAATGCAGCATTTGGCTTTTGTTCCCTTTCTTTCACAATTCCTTAAATGGCTCTTGTCCTAGATTGTGAGACCAGCAGAACAGCTGAGCAGCTTTAGCTGAGCAGAACAGCTCAGGCTGCTGGAAGTCAGTCTATCAGGCGAAAGGCATGTGTGCCCGGAAGTGGACAGCCTAGCCATTTAAAAATCATTTTTGCTTTAATCCCATCTAAGACTAGGCCTGATAGTCCCTTTGTCTTGCTGAAAGAGAAATGGAGAAGGAATCAACTTTTCTTGAAAGCACTAAGCACTGGAGTGTCTGGAATCTAGAGTTTTTATATAGACCTTTCTTTTGAACTTGACAGATAGTGGGATCCCCAAAATCATGATGATAAAATTATCCTACCTCATCCCACAAAGAGCTGACTTGTATGTGTAAATACAGCAAAATGGGCTCGCATGCACAGCCTGGCCTCAGTTTCAGGACTCACCCTCTGTTTTAATGCTGTAGAGCAGAGGTGCAGAGATGGACCCATAAAGCTCTCCAAGTAGAGTCACGCCATTGCTTTCTTCACAACGATGTCTGGTTCTGATCGTGCCCATTTTGGGTCTGGCATGTTGTGTATGCTCCCTTCTCTGAAATAAAAGTATGCTTTTAACAGGAAAAAAATTCTATTCTTGGGCTACATTCTTAGACTTGTTTTGTGACATTAGGCTAATATTTTTTCATCTTATTCTTTCTTTTCATCCACTGTTATAATTTAATTCACCTAATGACTTTTGGGTATATTGGACAGGTTTCATCCCATCTGACAGTGAGGCCCAGAATAATTTGAAATGGCTGATATAATCAGCAGAACTAAACAAGGACTAAATGGGCACTAAACTTCTGATTGTGCTCATCGGTATGTTGCTACCAGTGTCACTGGGAAAAGTAGTGAAATGGTCTCCCATGAGCTGATAGGGAAGAATTGAGTACAGAATGTTGTAGCAAAGGAATTCCTTGTATATGCATTGTTTAGGGAGCGAATATTTTAGGGGATTTTTTTGTTTTATTAAGAAAAGGTAGAGGCTGGCAGTTTAGCTCAGTGGTTCTGGCGTCTACTTGGCAAACACAAGGTCCCAAGTTTGATCCTGGTAACCACATGGGCATTGTGCCTCACGCCTGTAGTCCCAGCACTGGGGGAGGCATAGGCAGGAGAATTACTGAGTTTGAGGCTGAATTCAGGACCAGCCTGCACTACAAAGTGAGATCCTGTCTCAAAAAAAAAATAAAATAAAGAAAAGAAAGAGTAGAGTGAAAAAATAACTTTATTAAATTAGTCACTTTTAACTCTGAGCCAACTCTGTTGAAAAGTCTGAATACATTGTACACATTGTGTGTGTGTGTGTGTAAACACAGTAAGCATATAGTAGTAAGGAGTTTGTGGCATTCCTGGAGCATAGAGGCTCTGGTATTGTCAGTCAAGGATTCAAATTTTTTCCGTTGTATTAGGTAATCTTTTAGCCCATTTGCTGATGTAGTTTTAGAAATTAGAGAGTGTAAATGGTGTTGGGAGTGTAGGTAGATCTGCTAGAGATGGACTAGTTTGTAATTGTTCAACTGAAAAAGAATACTAAGTGACCTAAATTTCTTAGGGACAAGTAAAATTGATGTGATCTGGTGATATGATATGACAGTTTAATATATTGCTCCTGGCAAGAAGTGTGGGCCCTGCTGGGAAACTCTGATTGATGTTAATGGAGTGGGGCAGGTAGAATCTCTTCTGTCATACCTGCCCATCCTCCTTAGAAGCATGACTTTCAGCAGGTTTGCCTTCTCTTTTGGATATTGTCAAACTTTATAAGAGAAAGAAAATGTTTTATAAGACAGTCTCACTATATAGCCTCAGACCCACTGTGTTGCCTAGGCTGGGCTCAAATTCACATGATCCTAATGCCTCTGCCTCCCAAATGCTGGGATTACAGGTGTGTGCCACCATTTTTTCCAGTGTTTTGATAGCTTGCCTATTTACAGAGAGCTATTTGGGCCCAAACCTTTCTGTTATCTATGCCAGAAGCCTGCTACTGTACTTCAGGTCGGCTTTAGACTTAAAGCATCGGATTCCCTGGCTAAGAATGTGCAGATCCTGTTTAAAGTTAGGTATCAAGATAAAAAGGAAAAAAAGAGAAAGCTATACTTCTGTTTCTATTTTATATATCTATTTTAAGCTTAATTAAGCTAATTTAAGCTTAATTTTTATGGTTAGTACCATGTGAGTACTATAGGGCAAATGAAGCAGGTGGTGAGAAGAATTTGCCAATAAAAACTATAGAAAAGATAAGAATTTATTTAGATCAGGGTGTACTGCTAAGGGGGACAGTAAGTTTCCAAGAGAAGCACTGTGTAGTTAGGATGAAAGATGGGGATTTTGTAAGGATTTGAGGATATGGGAAAAGCATCATTTAGCACCATGTAGCTATCTATATTGTATTTAAAATTATTTTTACTGTTGCAGTTTTGATAAGATACTTTTCTTTTGTTTACAGAGGCCTTTAGGTTTAGATACGGTGAAAGGAAGGGAGTTTAGAGTGAGTACTCATTGGGAGGAATGAATGAACCTTCCCTTAAAAGATTTGTTACTGTCTCATGACCCCTCCCTAGGGCAGGAACTGGACGTTTTTAAGGTCTGTCTTTAATGAAGTTTTAACCCTTTTGTTCCTAATGGGTAGTCACTATACTTGATTCAAATAATTGTTGTTTTTACAATTTTAATCTGATTATTTTTCATTTATTTTGATGGTGAGTGGTGTTGGAACTATTTTATCCTATTTTCTTGCTTATTTTCCATTGCATCCCACAGCAGATATTTGTGAGATAGTCCCTTCAGACTGGAAGTACCTAGTTTGGTCCTCTTGAGCACTAGCCTTTAGCAGGCCTCAGTCTGAGTTCCGACCAGCCCAAGTCCAGGAGGCAGTGACAGTGCCAGCGCAGCTTTAGAAGAGGAGCCTTTCCACCAGCCCCAGCAATGCAAATGCATCTCTTGGAATAATCTTATTTCTGCACAGCTTGCGGCGGTGCTCTTAATGACTCCTTTGTATCTTAAAATAGCCCAGAACTCTGTGGCGTCTTCTGGAATACTCTTTTTTTTCCAGAGTTCCACATAACTTGCTCCCTCATTTCCCTGAGGACTCTGCTCAAAGTTTCACTTTACCAGATAGAGGCCTTCTGTTACCCTCCTATATAAAACAGAAACTTACTGTTCCTACCACTCCCAGTCTGCTATGTAGCCTTTAATGCTCACTAGCACCACACATGTACATATACATATACACATGCATATAAAATTTGTTGCTTTTGAACTAATTCCCTCTTACATTATATGTATATATAATATTTTTTTCTTCTGTTCAACAAAATGTAAGCTTCATGAGGACAGGGATTGGGTCTCTTTTGATAGTTCTATATTCTTTTCCCTGGAACAGTGTCCACTCCTTAGGAAACATTTAGTAAGTATTATTTAATGAATGCATTTATTAGTTCATTAATTAATTATTTAACAAATGAGCTCATTTTGTCCATCACAGTTAGCAATATCCCAAGCAGCTTTTAATGTTGGCAGGGGTCCAGTAGATACCACAAAATGTCATAAATGAATTCGTCAGAGCATTTTGAATTTCTGTGTGTGTGTGTGAATACTTTTAACAGTCTAACTGCATGTACATTAGTCAAAAGACTCATCCTTGGAAAGCCTCTGAACTGCTCCTTTGTGGTAGGTGAGTTAGTTTTAAAAGGTAAAGCTGTCCTTATTCCTAAGAGGAACCCTGTGCTTTCTATGTATTTTCTTTCTTTAAATATTTTCTATGTATTTTAGGAGCTGTCATATAACATCTCACAGGCCTTAACTCTGCAGGCAAGTTTTCTTCCTTTTAAGGCAGTCTTCTGAGTCAGCATTCTGTCTGGGAGTCGCCTTTTACCTTTTCCGGGATCTGCTGCCATGAATGGTTGAACAAATAGGAAAGTGCTGATCTTTCATAGTGAAACAGTCAAAGCTCTGATAAGCCTAGCATTGGCTTACTCTTTTTATGTTTTATTTGCTTAGTTTGTGAAGTTTTGGGTAGAGAGGAAGAGAAGTAGGAATTCTGAATGATGTTTATAGCTTTTAAACGGAGCATGAAATAAGATGTTGGGTAATAAATGTTATGTAATCATATATACATATAATTAGTGGGCAGTTTTTTTTGTGTTCTTACTCCTCATCTCTTTATTTTAATTTAGGTTCAAATTTCAGGTGCAGTTAGTTTATTTGGAAACAGTAAACAATGGCAGAAAAGGACAGATGTTAGGAAGAGGAAGAAATATTTAGTGAGCCAGCTACTATGGCAGCTAGAGATTAACCCTGAGATATAGAATACAAACATCTTAGCTTTATCTAGGAATGAGGGTGTTGAGCTATTGATAGACCAACTTTGAAAGATGCTCCTAATGTTATTTCTGGGGAATTTGGCTGACAGAAAGGTTTTGGAGAGAACTCAGGCAGATATATGATGCTGGCAGTTGGAGATGAGGGAAAGTATAGAAAGTGCTAAGGCCGAGGGACAGGACCAGGATATCAGGAGAAAGCTAAACCATGTTTCCTATCCCTATTAAAAGAGTAGAGCCAGGGCCGGGGATATAGCTCAGTGGTTCTGGTGCCTGTCTTGTAAGCGCAAGGACCCGGGTTTGATCCCGGTAACCACATACAATATTGGGTGTGGAGACTCACCCCAGCAGCAATCAGCACCACATACCACAGTGCCGGGCGTGGTGGCTCACGCCTGTAATCCCAGCATTCGGGAGGCAGAGGCAGGAGGATTGTGATGTGAGTTGGAGGCTGAGCTCAGGGCCAGCCTGAACCACAAAGCGAGACCCTGTCTCAAAAAACCTTAAAAAAAAGAGTAGAGCCATTGCTTTATCTTTGCCCCAACCACACTTTGCTCTAAAGCCAGCTCAGTGCTCAAATCTTCTTTTCTTGAACTGTTAGTTCAATGAAATACCTGGCCCCTTGTTTCTCATAATGGCATACAGTGACTTCTACATAGGGTTGCTGCATATCTGCATATTTTATATTTTGTACTTGATGTAAACTCTTAGGAATCCAATCACTATGCTACTTATCTTTGTAAGCATCAGAGTGCTTCAGAGCATCGAGTCCAGTTCTCTCATTTTGCAGGTAGGAAAATAGTCCACTGCTCTTTGCCCATTGTGCTTTGGACCAGTTTCTTGAGCCTTTTGGAGAGTGGCGACAGTGCTGGGGTTGCCAGGCCTTTGTCTTGAGCTGTACCTACTTTTTTTAAAGTTTTTTATTTAGAAATAGAATCTAATTGAAGTCACTAGATTGCTCAGGCTGCCTAAGCATTCCAGATAGAATTACAGATGTGTGCTACCATCCCTGGTTTTACCTAGCTCTTTTTTTTTTTTTGAGACAGAGTCTCACTTTGTAGTTCAGGCTGGCCCTGAGCTCAGCCTCCAACTCAAATCAGAGCAATCCTTCTGCCTCTCAAGTGCTGGGGTTACAGGCGTGAGCCACCATGCCCGGCATTGTGGTATGTGGTACTGATTGCTGCTGGGCATGAGTCTCCACGCCCAGTATTGTATGTGGTTTTTGGGGATCGAACCCAGGTCTTTGCGCTTGCAAGATGGGCGCCGGAACCACTGAGCCAAATCTCTGGCGTTTCCCTAGCTCTTATACTTAGCTTTTTCTTTATCTTCAGACATACTTGCCTTTAACTCATCATTATATTCCTGTGTATATTTTGAAGGCTAGTAAATTGACATTTTCTTCTTGAGGCAGTGGGGATCAAACACAGGCATGGCACCACTGAGCTCAATTCCCAGCCCATAAACTGACTTTCAAATGATTGCAGTGCCAGGCATGTAATCCCAGCACTTGGGAAGGTGAGGAAGGAGGATTGCTGTAGGTTCAAGGCAAGCATGGACTATAAAGTGAGTTCGGGGCCAGCCTGAACTATAGTGTGAGACCTTGTCTCTAAAAAACTATTTTAAATTATAAGGTGCTTAGTAGTTTAGTAACAAAGTTATTAAATTTAACACTTCAGTGTTAATGTAGCATGAGCTTACATGTATACTGGATTTTTACTCTTCGAGATTTTTCACACTACCCTTTTCAGGTAAGAAGTTTTCTGTAGAAAACAATAAGCCCCACGCCCCCATGGAAGTAAGCAGGTGGAGGTAATAATGACCTCAATTTAAAGTTAAAGTTTTGTTAATATTTAGAAGTAAATGATTTCCCAGAACTGCTTAATTATACTTATTAGACAATACTTTTGAGTCTAAATTAGACTATATCTGGCATAATGTCCTTTTTGAGATCAAATGAGCTGCTGTAAAACAGGAGATTGGTTAGGCCTTGGACACTAACTTTGTCTGAGCTGGCAGTGGCTTCCTGCTTAAAGATGTTAGTTGGCAGCAGGAAGTGCAGGATGCTTGACCTTACATTTTAAAAAAAATCTCTGGGAAACCTCTACTTTGTATTTTGCACATTTTTTTTTCAAATAGTTGTAGTATGTTCATTACATGAGATTTATTGTTTTGGATATTGAAAAGTGTGCAGGTTAGAGGCTAGGCATGTAGCATGTGCAAGGCCCTGGATCAGTCCCTAGCATCACAAAGAAAAAAATTATTTCTCCTTGTGCCAGGGATCAAACTCAGGACCTTGTGCTTGCCAGGCAGGCATAGTGCCGCTGAGCTGCATCCCTGGCTTAAAAACATAATTTAATAAGTTATTAGTAAGAAATGTACAGTTGAGTGGTACTAAGTATGATCTCATTGTTGCATAGCCATTGTTAACTATCATTTCCAGAGTTTTTTTTAATATCCCAAACTAAAACTCTATACCCGTTAAACACCAACTTCCTATTCTTCTCTCCCCCTAACCTTTGGCAACTACATTCTCCTTATAGTTGCTATGAAATTTCACTACTCTAAGTACCTCATGTAAATGGAATTGCTTAACACAGTGGGGTGTGTGTGTGTGTGCGCGTGTGTGCGTGCGCCTTGTTCTATACAGTGTACTTCTTGAAGGCTTGTGTTGTAGCATATGTTAGAATCTCCCTTTTAAGGATTGAGTAATATTCCACTGAATGTATTGCCACATTTTGTTTATTCATTCATCTGTTAATGGACAGTGGGTTGCTTTTGTTTGGCTATTTTAAATAATATTATTATGAACATGGATATACAACATATAGATACTTGTTAGAGTTCTTGTTTTCAGTTCTTGAATTTGTATCTCACATTACAACTGTTGGGTTGTATTTCTTTCTTTCTTTTTTTTTTTTTTGAGACAGGGTCTCGCTTTGTAGTTCAGTCTGGCCCTGAGCTCAGCCTCAACCTCACAGCAATCCTCCTGCCTCTGCCTCCCAAGTGCTGGGATTTACAGGCGAGAGCCGCCACACTCGGCACTGTGGTATGTGGTACTAATTGCTGGTGGGCATGAGTCACCATGCCTGGTATTGTTGTATGTGGTTACCGGGGATCGAGCCAGGACCCTGGTGAAGACAGGCGCCAGAACCACTGAGCTAAATCCCCGGTCTGGGTTATATAATATTTCTGTAATTAACTTTTTGAGAATTTGCCTTTTTTCTTCAGTGGCTGCTGTACTTTATGTTCCGATTAATAGTGCTAATAACAGGCTTCCACTTTGTCATGCCAGTACTTATTTTTGGTTTGGTGTTGAGGTTGGTTTGTGTGTGGTGTTTGTGTATGTGTGTTGAAACAGGCCTTGCTATATAGTTTAGGCTGACCTTGAACTTACTGTGTAGCCCAGGCTGACTTCAAATTGGAGGTAATTCCCTTGCCTCAGTATGCCAAATGCTGGGATTACAGGTGTGCACCACCATGTCCAGTGCTAGTTAGTACTTGTGATAGTCTCCTATTTTTAGTAATAGCCATCCCAATAGTATGCAGGGATGTCTCATTGTGGTTTTGATTTGTATTTCCCTAATGATTAGTGATGTTAAGGTTCTTTCCGGTACTTTTTTTGGGCATTTTTATCATCTCTGGAGAAATGTCTGTTCAAATCTTTCACCCATTTAAAAAATTTTTAAAGTTTCTCTTTGTATACATAAAAGGACCTACATATAATAAGTTAATTTGTGTATCGTATACTTATTGTTATATACTACAATTGGTTAGTAATAATTAAACAATTTTTTTTGTCCCAACAGTATATCCTTTCAGGCTCTGATGACTTCAACCTGTACATGTGGAGAATCCCTGCAGACCCAGAAGCAGGTATGTCCTCAGTGTGTCAACCCACTGCTGTGGTTGCTGTGTTAACTTTTGTCATGCATTTCCCTGAGCGTCCAGATCTGTCACATGGAGGAGATAGGTCTCTTTTCACATAATAAACAGTTTATAAGAAAAATGACCAGAGGAAAGTTTAAAATAAAAATGATGTTTTTTTCCTTGGAACTCTTATTTTAGATCTTAGAGATCTATTTCCTCTCTTGCCTTTTTTCACACTTGGGATGCTTTTTTCTTGCTTTTACATGTTTTCCTTGATTACACATTTCTACATTTCTGCTTATAACTTTATGAACAGTTGTTAGGGCTTTTCTTTTCCTGTGGTCTCCCTGGTAATTTTAACTAAAGAGAAGCTTTCTCTCCTGACAGACAGGTGCATTTTCTGAGATTTTGACAATCTCAGACATCAAAGAAATACTTCTGCATTTGCTCTAGATATATTCTGAGAAAAACCTATAACTTCATAAAGTTAGATATAAGCCACCTGTGCTTTCAAATAACAAACATTAATCTTTATTTTTGATAATAGTGTCCTCTGGTATTTTCTTTGCTACTAGTAGAAAAATGTCTCTGAATACTTAGGATATCTCAGTATAGCTATCTGCTCTAGGTGATACATGGCATCAAGCTGGAAAATGGCCATTAGAAAGGTAATAGACATCATCCCTGGTAGGGGGGGGATGGGCATAATAGGGTTCTAGGCAGTTGTCTGCTGCTTAAAGTTGAACAAAGTTTTTGGCTTTGCCTATTCTTGTATTACCAAGTATCTGCCTTTCAAAACCTATTGGGGCCCACTTTGGGCATGAACTGTCCAGTTACTATGGTTTAGTTACTAAACAAGTTACAGAAGGGGCTTTTTCTGGCTTGAATTTGGAAAGCACAGATGAAGCAGCACAGTCAGATGGAGCAGCAGCAGTCTACCTGAACAAAGTGATGCTGTAGTGCTAGAGGTCGTCCTCTACTGTCTCCTACCCTAATACTAGACTGATTAGCTGAGAAATGATGTTTGGGCTTAACTGAGTGTTTCAACTGATCTTAGAAAAGTTGTACGTAATAAGTAGATGTGACTCTTAACATAGAACATTAGTAAACTCGCCCTCTTCCAAGATTATTCTCTGGGATGTTTCACATTTCTATAAAGAAAAAATAAGAGAGAATTAGTATTGTGGAATTTTTCCTCTTCCTGGTCATTTTTATAGTGCCTTACAGTTTGGATACCTGTCTGCCAGTGCCACAATAACAAAAGCATAACAGACTGGGTGGCCTAAACAACATACATTCGTTTTCCCACAGCTTTGGAGGCTGGAAGTCTCAAATCAAGGTTCCAGCAGTTTGGTTTCCCTGAGGCACTGCTCGTTGTCCTGCAGGTGCCCATTTAGTTGCTGTGTCTTCACTTTTTCCTCTGTGCATTTCCCTGGATTCCTTACTCTTCTTAAAAGGCAGGTGCCATGTCCTCTTCCAGATGATCTTCACAGATAGTACTCTCAAATTTATTTAGTAATTCCTCAAAGAAATGATGTTGGTTCTTTTGCTATACTGATTTCTCTCAAATCATCCTACCTCTAAAGCATGCTACACAGTCTTCGAAAAGTGCACCCAAGGCTGGGGATTTAGCTCAGTGGTTCTGGAATCTGCCTGGCTAGCACAAGGTCCCAAGTTCAATCCCCACTACCACGTACCACAATGCTGGGTGTGGTGGCTTATGCCTCTAAGCCCAGAACTCAGGTGGCAGAGGCAGGAGGATTGTTGTGAGTCCATAGCTGGACTAGCCTACATAGTTAGACCCTGTCTCAAAAAAAAAAGAACAAAAAAACCCACCCAGTATTACATAAGCTATTTTGGAGGCCACAGAACCCGTGATCTACTTAAATTAGAGTTGGAGAGAAACCCATTGTTCCCACACAGGTTGTGGCTGGCCCTGAGTGCTCGGGTTTCTATGTACGTGGGACAGGACCTTATGATTATCCTTGCTGGATTCACTAACTGGTTGTTGAGTTTGTTTTTTCTGTATTTCTGTTCAGCATTACATCATAAATCATGGAAAATTTCTTCCTTTAATAATTATCTGGCTCTAAAGCACCTTTGTAGACTGTTTTTAGCAAGACTCTGGTCATTTAGGGGTTCAGTCTTCCTACCAATATTATGACAGCCTACCCACATTCTCTTCTTTTTTCTTATCTGTGAATCTTTCCACTTTCTTGGATTTTTTCCCTCTGCTTCTATATTCATAACTAAGTACTTCTTTCTATTAAAGTAATATTAGTTTTAAATCCGATATTGGGCTGGGGATTTAGCTCTGTGGTTCCAGCGTCTGCCTGGCAAGTGCAAGGTCCCGAGTTCAATCCCTGCTAACCATGTGCCACAATGCCAGATGTGCTGACTCACGTCTGGAAGCCCAGCACTTGGGATGCAGAGGCAGGAGGATTGCTGTGACTTCCAGGCTGGCCTTGGCTACATAGAGAGTTCAGGGCCAGCCTGAACTACAAAAAGTGAGACCCTGTCTCAAAAATAAGCTAATTAATTAATATTGTAAAGTTCATATTAGAAAGCACAACAGTCTCTCTAGCTCTTTCTCTAATACAGTCATAATGTTTTTGAATTATTAATTTGGGATATTTTCTGTTGACTTGCTACTGTTGAATTTAGTTTCCCAAAAGAGGAATCTTATCTGCTTCATGGAGGGTATTTGTCTGACCGTTAAAACTGTGGTTCTAAGAGTCTGATAAGGAATTGAAGCTGTAGGTCTCATGCATAGATTTGTATACAGATTTTTGTCTAATTCTATCTACCCTAAGTTGTGTTGCATGCCCATATTTTAAAGTCATCAGGTAAACTTCATTTGGTAACCTTCAGGCTTCTGCAATGGACCTTTGACTTAGGAACTCACTTCTTTCAAATGGGCTGGTAGTAACTTGAGTTGATGTAAGTCCAGACTATTTTTCCTGTCAGAAGTAATGGAAATACCCATAATGTATTCTGAACCTCTCCAAACACCCCTTCACTAACCTTTTCATAATAAAAAGGGGTTGAATAATGTACATAATTTATCAGAAACACCAATAATTTTTCTAATTTATTCTCCAGAGAGTTATAAAATGTCCTTATTTTACCAGAAAAAACAATTTCATAGCTGTAGGCACTATTTAAGTTGACAGCTTTGGCTTGCTGGAAGACAGGACAAAATGGAAAGTGGTTATTGTTTGGATGGAGAGTTTCTTTCAGAATCTGAGTCTTTTGTGCCCGTTCTGTCTTTGGGAGAGTCTATAGCTAAGTAGACTCTGCCTCTGGCTCAATAGGTCTCAACCTTTACTAGCTAAGGTTGTCTGTTTCTGTCTTTTCCTTAATACTGTGCTGCAGTATGACAGGATGTTGTCATTAAGCAAGCGAGTACAATGATTGGGTTTTTCTCTATCTGGGTATCTTCTCTACACATGTTTGGAGCTCTGTCCATTTTTCCCAGGATTTCTTTTATTTCAGAAGAACAACTTTGCTGCACTGATTATTGATATTCTGCTTTTCTCTGCTTGCCAGAAGACACTGGTGTTCTTCTGTAGACAGTTCCTTTAAGTGTTTCTCTTCTAATTCCTTAGCATCACCACTGTCTACCTGCAAGCCTGTGTACTTTGCTGGAGTGAGTATGTCATCAACCACAGGATCAATTGAAGGCTGACGCTACTCTACACAGCCTTCAAAGTCCCTCTCCAGTATAATTTTAGGTCACATTTTCTTCCAGGCAGATGTCAGTGTCCTTTTAGTATCCTTAGTGCCCAGGATTTCTCAATTAGCCCCACACAGAATAGGATGTTGCAATGTTCATTCCAGAACTCTTTCAAGGGTCAGGCTATATCTGAGGCTATCTGGAAGTTCTTCAGAAACAGCTCCTTGGTATATAGGTTCTTTTTTTTTTTTTTGAGACAGGGTCTCGCTTTTGTGGTTCAGGCTGGCCCTGAGCTCAGACTCCAACTCACATCACAGCAGTCTTCCTGCCTCTGCCTCCCGAGTGCTGGGATTACAGGTGTGAGCCACCATGCCCGGCACTGTGGTATGTGGTACTGGTTGCTGCTGGGGTGAGTCTCCACACCCAGTATGGTATGTGGTTACCAAGGATCAAACCCGGGTCCTTGCGCTTGCAAGACAGATGCCAGAACCACTGAGCTAAATTCCCGGCCCAGGTATTTCTTAACAGTATGACAGAAAGCTTCCCTAATCCACTCAAGAAAAAGTACTCTTGTTACTCAGGCTTTTGTGTAAGATCTCCACATGACCCCTAACCTGTTCTTCATGACTGAGTGTTTTCTAAACACTCTAGAGGTCTCAGTAATAAACCAAGAGAGGCTTTATCTTGAAATCACCACTTGCATTGACACATGGGAATAAGGTTAGCCTGCCCTTCATAGGATTGTGCCTGGCATTTTCTTTTTCTTCTCTTTCTGGGTCATGTATGTTCATCTGGGTATTTTCATCAGAATTGAACACTTGATGAGAGCAAAAGACACTTCTGTGTGTCTTTTTTTGGAGGCAGTGTATGTAATTTTCAGCTGCCCTTTCATTAGCACTGATTGCTTCCCCATGCTAGTTATGTTATGAACCCTGGCACTCATTTTAAAGTTGTGAAATCACCTCTTATTGGCACAGAGCACTATTATCAGTCATTGATGGATTATTCTTTAGAAAACTTGCATTTTTCAGAGATTAGACTCACATAAGCTACAACCTGCCACCTGCCTTTTGTTTATGCATGCACAGTAGTCGTAGTCTTTCTACCTCATCTAACACTCATGACTTATTTATTTGGGTACCACCGTTAGCTGTACTGGCTTCCTTATGCAGATCTTTTCTATGTAGGATTCTTGAGATGGTGGTTTTCACCTTGCTGTATATATTAGTGAGATTGGTCACACAAACACAACTCATTTCTCCACAATTTCCTTCTTTTCAACTGTGATTGCTTTCTTTACCTTCCTTAGCTTCTTTACTAGTTTTTTAGGGGCCATTTTGATATTAGTAATTGTAGTGTTGATATAAAACACTGACCAAAGTCACATTCATGAATACATGGTATCTGGTATAAGTCATTGACTGACGCTAACGTACTCTTACATGTACTTTTCTGACATTGTCAGTCTTTGTCTGTGAGGCTGGCTGTCTGGTCATAACTCTAGACTTTGCTTATAAGTTAAAACTAAAATTCAGTCATAACCAAATTTGTTTACATGTGAGGACATCGTAACTCAAGGGTCCACTGCACTTGCATCAGGTGAGCATTTTCCTGGGCAGGTAGGCTCTGGCAAGGAGTGTGGTGGCACAACTGCTCTTTGTATACATTTTCAACTCATCTTGTTTTCTGCTTCTGTCTTCAATCCAGCTTCAGTAAGACTAATGAGACACTTCTCATTTTATGTGTAGTATCTCTATTTCTAAATGTTGGCAATTTGTAGCTTTTAAAAGTACTCAACAAGGGAAACAAAGCCTTTGATGGCTACCACATACAGCTTTGGAATTCTAGCTTTGAAGGCTTTGAGGAAGAAAGTCCTGTAAGGGAACTCCTAATGTAGCCCACTACCTTTTTGAATTAAGACATTTAAATGGACTGAGGACTGACATGTGCACGATTCTCCTGTGTACCTGTTGAATATAATATAGTGCAATAAGCTGAAGGGAGAAGCTGGTTTGCTGTTATATGCTTAATGGTGTGATCATACTCAACTCTACATGACAAGCAACGCATTTATTGAATACCTGCTCTGTGTTTGACAGTGTGTGCCAAACACCAAGCAAGTCCTTAGTATGAACCAAAGGCAAGGGTGTCTTTTCTCTACTCTGTTGCTTGGAAAGACCATCAGTATCTTTTTAAAATGCTGCACAACCTAAGAGAGAGAGAAAAAAAAATTTTTTTGTTTGAGACAGGTTCTCACTTTGTAGTTCAAGCTGGCCCTGGGCTCAGCCTCAAACTCACATCACATTAATCCTCCTGCCTCTGCCTCCCGAGTGCTGGGATTACAGGTGTGAGCCACCACGCCCAGCACTGTGGTATGTGGTATTGTGCTGCTGGGTGTGAGTCTCCACACCCATTATTGTATGTGGTTACCGGGGATCGAACCCTGGGCCCTTGACTTGCAAGACAGGCACTGGAACCACTGAGCTAAATCCCTGGCCAAAAAATATTTTATATAAATAGTTCTGACCTGATGGGCTAAGTATTTCACATATATAGTTTCGTAGTGGGCTGAGATTACTTGTTAAGATCCATTCCCCCAAAGTCCCAAGTTCAATCCCCAGTACAAAATAAAAAGAAGACCCATACCTATTGTAACACTTACTGCTTGGCAGGAGTGGGTCACATTTTTTAGTTCATGTCAAATAATTACTCATTTCTAGAAAATTCTGTAAAGTTAGATTTACAATTAAGAGTGAGAAATTTTAACATGGCAAAGAAAAGGCCCACCAGAATGTTTCTGTAATTCTGAGGGAAGTAAGAAGGGCATACGTTTTTTGGGTTTTTTTGTTTGTTTAGTTTGTTTTTTTGATGCAGAGTATTGCTATGTAGTTAGTTCAGGCTATGTGGTTAGGCTGGCCCTGAGCTCACTCCTTAAATACACAGGGATCCTTCTGCCTCAGCCTTCCAAGTGATGGGATTACAGGCATGCACTACCATATCTGACTGAAAAAGGCCATCTGTTTTTATGTGGCAATTCTGAAGAGGAATACACCAGAAGTTACATATGGAGCCAATGAAGTATACTAGAAATAGCATTAGGGTTAAAATCATCCCTGGATTTAAATCTAACACTGTACTAACTAGATGAACAATTCTAGGCAGGTTACCAAACAGTAATTATCTGTTTAATTTTCTTCTGTCCTGCACTTACTTTATATGTACTGATTCAGTAGTGTTGGAAATGTTCTAAACACTTGTTGCATTCAAATGGAAGACGCTATTACTGAAATAGTAATAACAAGGATTTCCAAAACATTTTCTTCTAGGGCTGGGGACTTAGCTCAGTGGTTTGGTGCCTTCCTTGCAAGTGGAAGGTCTCTTGTTTGACACTCCACCACCACCATATACAACAGTGCTGCCCATGGTGACTCATGCCCACCCGCAGTCAGCACCACAGACCACACTGCCAGGTGTGGTGGCTCAGCCTGTAATCCCAGTATTCTCGAGGCTGAGTTCAGGACCAACCTGAACTAAAAGGTGTGATCCTGTCTCAAAAAAACTTACTAAAAAATTTATTTTCTTCTCATCTAGGGATGGAAGTAGTAGATCTGGCAAATGTAGTGAAGTATTTCTATTTCCCTGCCTGGGCATATGCCTCTAAGACCTTCCTATTTGTGTAAAGCAGCACAAGGTAATAATAGCCTGGTTTTAAACTCTGTTTTTTTTTTTTTTTTTTTAAGGTTTTTTTGAGACAGGGTCTCGCTTTGTGGTTCAGGCTGGCCCCGAGCTCGGCCTCCAACTCACATCACAGCAATCCTCCTGCCTCTGCCTCCCGAGTGCTGGGATTACAGGCGTGAGCCACCACGCCCGGCACTGTGGCCTGTGGTACTGGGTGCTGCTGGGGTGTGTCTCCACACCCAGTATTGTTATGTGATTACCAGGATCAAACCTGGGCCCTTGCGAACCCGGGCCCTTGTGCTTGCAAGACAGGCGCCGGAACCACTGAGCTATATCCCCGGCCCATGGTTTTAAACTCTTAATTCATGGGCCAGGGATTTAGCTCAGTGGTTTCGGCGCCTGTTTTGCAAGCACAAGGAACCGGTTTGATCCCTGGTAACCACATACCATACTGGGTGTGGAGACTCACCCCAGCAGCAACCAGTACCACAGGCCACAGTGCCGGGCGTGGTGGCTCATGCCTGTAATCCCAGCACTCGGGAGGCAGAGGCAGGAGGATTGCTGTGATGTGAGCTAGAGTCTCAGCTCGGGGCCAGCCTGAACCACAAAGCGAGACCCTGTCTCAAAAAACCTAAGAAAAAAAAAATAATAATTTAAAAAAAAAAAAAAAAAAACTTAATCCATTCATCTTCTAGTTGGAGGCCTTGAAAAAGTTGTTTAATCTTGTCAGATTTGTATTTTCTCATCTGTAAAGAAGCATAATAATGTCATCAATAAAAATATCTACTCAGAATTATTGGGACAGTACTTAGTGTCTGTACAGTGATTGTTACTCCTCATTAAGAAAAATTTCTATTGGTATCCTCATAAGTGAAATAAATAGGTCACAGATAGATACATATCGCATCTTTTCTCTGGTATGAGAAAATGAAGATGTAAATGAGTCCTAGCATTGTATGTTATATATTGTGAAATAGAAAATGCTCAATGTAAAATAAGGTGAAAGGGGACAATGTTGAGATTGTAACAAAAAAGTAAGGAAACAAATTTTAT
>PVIR01026612.1:0-23766 GCA_004026965.1 Petromus typicus | reverse complement strand
CAACTGTGGTTACATAGTCTGCATTCACAGGTGTTGATCTTGGCTTAACAGTTGTTACCTTAAGTTAATGGGACAAAAGGGCTCCTGCCCATCTGTTGGCAGGAGGAATGTGGCCTGGATTTGAGGGACTGTCCTCATTTGTAACGTTACCTCTGACTGTCACCCAGTGTCCCTGGAGTTTGGATAAGAATGTGTATGAATGAGTCTCTAGACTCACTGGGCATCAGGACCCACAAGCACCAGGGTGTGTGGCAGCTAATCCATCCCTCTTTACACTGAACAGTGCCCTACTTGTACGAGGTACCACATGTCCCAGCTCTGTCCCTGTCATGCTCCCACCGGTGATAGCAATTGGCCACGTGACCGAGCCCTGGCCAATCAGAGCATTTCACCCATTGCCACAGCCGCTGGAGGAAGAGACTGCCTGCAGGGGGAGGTGGTGCAGGCTGGTGGTGGAGCACTCAGCCGTGTTATGTGAGGGCCTGGGTTCAAGCCCTGCACTGTAAGAAAAGAATGAAAACCACCCTCAGACTCGCATTGGAGAGGGAGATGCCGAGGAGAGAGCCACCCCGAGGCAGCCGTGGTCCAGAGAGCAGAGGAGGAGACACAGGTGTACCGTGACACTGTCCTCTGAGCCCTGATCTGCAGCACAGCTCAGCAGCCTGTGCTCTTTGTTTTGTTCTGTTTCTTGCTTAAGCTGGTTCGAGTGAAGTTAGTCCACATGACAGGAAGCAATTTGGGTGATAGGAGGTGATTGCTGTGTCGGTTTTGCGATCCCAGATCCTTTAGAGATGCTCGTCCGGACACAAGCCTAGAGGCCCTGTGAGCACCGACCGGCGTGGAGAGACAGACAGCTCCAAGTGTGGTGAAGACTCAGCGCAGGATTTACTTCTGCGCATCTGTGATCATCGTGTATCGTAGGAGGCATACGTGATCTGCTGGCTCAGGGACTTCTTGGGCCGCAGTGAAATACACAATTACAGTTACTGTAAATGTAACAAAAATAGTTTTAAACATTCATTATTAGCAAAAACAGAGTACACGACCTCTAGACCCCAGATTGAACCCACATGAGGTATGTACTTTGGAATCTCCAAAGTGAAGAGAATGTCTTATAGTTGGAACTTGGGAAAGTGACTTCCTCTCTGTACGGCTTCATCTCCTCTCAGGCAATGTGGTGTGTTCAGTGTACCTTTCACAGAGGATCATTACCAGGGACAATTTTTAGACAAAAACCAAAATGAGATGTGCAGTATCGTGTCAGTAAATAGAAACTGTCACTATCAATACTGCTTTACATTAAAACAAACTCTTTGAATTAGAAACAAACTCTTCAGGGACTGGGGATTTAGCTGAGTAGTTCTGGTGCCTGTCTTGCAAGCACAAGGGCCACAAGGGTCAGGGTTTGATTCCACAGTTAACCTTATACAATACCGGGCGTGGAGACTCACACCCAGCAGCAGTCACACGTATTCCACAGTGCCGGATGTGGTGGTTCACGCCTGTAGTCCCAGCACTCGGGAGGCAGAGGCAAGGGGATTGCTGTGCTGTGAGTTGGAGGCTGAGCTCAGGGCCAGGCTGAGCTACAAAGCGAGACCCTGTCTCAAAAGAAAAACAAAAAGAAAGAAACTCTTCAAAAGATTTGGGGTCTTCTGAACACTCCTGGGGTCGGGTTGGGACTCAGTGCACAGGGCCTGGCCCAAGAAAACACAAAGAATCCCTCAGGATGCCTCGGATGTGTCTGCCAGGTCCTCCAAGTTAGTAGCAAAGGGAAAGCTAAAGACAGCTGCTTTCTTACATTCAGGGCAGTGCTATGAACCAAAGTCTCCCTTTGTCCTTGTGAGGCTGTGATGCATTGTCACGGATGGGCCTTCTCCCGATGGAATAAAGCTTCCAGCCAAATCTCACCTCCTCAGCACTTAAAAAAAAAACACCAATAAGGAAAAGGAAAAACCTCCACTCAAAAGAAATCTAAAAGCCTTGTCCAAATTACATGCCTGACAGCGTGCTAAACCCTTCTTGTGAACTATCTTGTTTTCCACATGACTTTAGAAGGTAGAAACTTCTCATATAATTTTACAGATGGGAAAAATCATGTTCCAAAAAGAAAGGACTTGCTGGGTGTGAGTTGAAGGCCTGCCTCAATTACATGGAGAGAAGCTGCCTCGAAGAACAGCTCCCACACAGCTGTTAAGTGTGGATGTCGATTACAGCCCATTGTCTTCCCTGCCCAGGCTACCATTTCCCGTTCACCATAAGCCTGAGCCTCTGCGCCTGTCGCTGTCTGTGGCATCCTCAGGCCTGGGCACCAGAAGGCTGCCAGTGGGTTTTCCAGTGGAAGAGCCAGCAGTCGGGCAGGACTGAGTCCCTGCGAGGCCTGGGCGTCTGTGCCGGGAGGAGCTGCGCCCTCCGTTGTGTCTGCTTGTTGCGCTGCGTGAACTTGGAGAAGAGTTTCCTGTGGGAGGAGGACTCGCTCCTTTATAGTGAGTCACCTGGTGTTGATTTAATTATACAGCGTTAACGTGAGAACCAGACGGGCTAAGAGGTAATTATATCTACTGATATTTTTTCGGGGTTCAGAGGGAGACATGGAGATATTTATTTGAAACAAAAGTCTTATTTTTATGTGAATTTTCAGTTGATACTATCCCTTGTTCCTCGGTGACTTTCCCGCGGAAACTGCAATTTCCTGTCACCTCTAGACTGCTACCTGAGATCCAGTATAACCACTGCTCGGCTCCTGATGAGTTTCTTTTGTATGCCATTGACTCGGTGACAGTAGAAGTCGGTAAAAGCCTCCTGCAGAGACTGAACACAGCACAGCAGTGACCCACCTCATGGTGTCCGGCCTGGCTGCTGGCCGCCACAGCTCGCAGCACAACACGGAGGCTTATTTGCTCCATATCAGACACCCCAGGTTTGAAACAGGTTGTGCCAGGCGGCCGCCCGGGTCTGGATGGAGCCCCAGACTTGGTCCGCGGGAGGAGCTGTGTGTGGGGGAAGTAGAGCCTTGTGGGAGCCGCTCAGGTCGCTGGGCTGTGCCCGGGATGCCGTCCAGGATCCCCACCCCACACCCACTTGCTCTAGCACGTGGTCCTGCCAGGATGTGCCACCCTTGCCAAAGGCTCAGGCCAGAACTTCGCCCACCTGGGGCTTTCCCCCAACCACGAGCTGGAAGTAACTCTCCCTTGTGAAGCCGACCAGAGCCGTGACCATGGAGAGGGGTGGGTGGGAAAGTGGCTGAGGTGGTTTACGTCCTCTATTTTTCTCCCGGCCCTTGCTTTTCATTTCTGGCTGGGCCTGTCACAGGTGGGTGCTGGAAGGACGACAAGGTCGCGCTCCTCCTCTGCATAGTGACTGCTGAGCTTCGAGTCAGGCTGCTCCTCCTGGACCCCCAAGCCTTGGGCCCCTGTGGAGCCCAGCGGGTGAGGGCTGCAAGGCGGCGCGACGGCAGGAACTGAGCGTGAGCTGCAGGCCAGCATCTGTCCGCCATAAATGAGCGCGAGCGGGACGGGTCAGGGCGGCTATGGTCAGACGCTAGGCCCCAGGCTCCGGCTGGGGAGCAGGGCCCTGGTGCCGGCTTCCCCTCCCTGGTGCCGGCTTCCCCTCCCTGGTGCCGGCTTCCCCTCCCTGCAGCCTGCCCAGCGCGGCCTCCCGGAGCGTCGGCCTGGCTCCCCCGGCCTTGACGGCTGCCTGGTTTTCTGGATGTTCCCCGCCGTGCTGGCTAAACCGCCCTGCGCTTTTCGGAGAGTCCGAACATGTCGGTCGCGCACACTGAGCCGTGAGGGCCGCGCACCCCTGGAAACGCAGTGAGAGAGCGAGCGCTCCCACACCGGCGATTCTGCCTCTTCGCCGCACTTGGCCAGCCTGTCGCGAGGACCCTGTGGCTCTGCGAGCGCCGCGCAGACCGTGTCCCTGCCCAGCCCTTACAGTCCTGATTCACCCACCGCGTACTTACTCCAGTCGTGTTTTTGGCCTGACACGCAGCTGGCCGCAGGTGACGGATCTGCGGAGGGGGAATCCTCGCAGGAATTTCCAGGTTAGACAAATAATGAGAAAATAAATCCCCAGACGCCCTGTGCGGGGCTGGGCCTGGATCCCCCCGAGGGCAAAGGTCTCAGAACAGCCCGGGTCCCAGCTGGCCGCTTTCCCCAGGGTTACTCCCAGCACCCCCTTAAAGCCCGTTAAATTTGAGACAGGGCCGTGTGAGGCATCCCAGGCTGCCCACACCCGTGCCCCTTCGCCTGAGCCTCCGACCTCGGCCACCCCTGAACTAGGACGGGCTCCCACGTGGGGTCCCGGTGCCTCCGGCCAGGATCTGACCCTTGTTTTCGAAAGTTGCTCGCTGGCCATTGTATCCTCTAGTTGCATGAAGACAAGTTAATTGAAGAAGTATTGTCCAGTAGAACATGGAGGTGCCTGGACGATAGCAGGCATTTGCTTTGCATTTTGGCAGAGGAAAATCCTCGGTGCTGTTTGGAAGAGAAAGATGGTGGGCACGCGGAAACGAAGTTCTCCCGCGCCGCCTTGGCGGAGCCCCGCGTTCCAAACGCTGTCGCGCTCTCTGGGGCTCTAGCTCCCTCTGGCGGCATCATGGCCCCACTGCGTCTAACGCACAAGCGCGTTGTTTAAGGGGCAATGAATAGACTGAGCAATTGGGAAATCGGTCAAGTTCAGGGTGAGACATCAGGAGGGCTCCTACAGGAAGAGCCAGATTTTCTGTGCTCCCTCCAGGGTCAGATGAGTTGTGCACTTTTCTGTGAAACCATAGGCTCCTTATTCATGTTCATCCCAGGGATCAAACATAGGTGATACTGCTGGAATTATTTTATTCGACAGACATTGCTGTTTTAGCCTCCTATAATCTATAATTTTGGCAACAACATTTTAAGCATTGTGCGTCGCTTTTGGGTCCTCACTTAGTCTGGTCACGTGCACCTATTGCATTGCTTAAGTTTTCTGTACTTCGGTGAATTTCATGAGGCCCTGATGAGAACAGAACCATGGCGTGCTTCTCAGTGTCTCCCAAAGCCTCACGCGCTCCTAGGTGGGGCTTTGGGGCGAAGGGACGCGGTGTGGACACTGGACAGGGTTGTGCAGCAGTGGGTCTCCGCCGTGGGTTTATGGCTGAGTGTGAGGCCCAGAGAGTGAGTGTGGAAATTGTCCTCCCTCCCGGAGCCTGCCGCCTGCCACACACGCAGTCTGGCTCTGTGTGGCCCTGCTGGGCCGCCCTGGCATGGGGCCCAAACCTCTGCACACCAGGAGCCAGACAAACTCGTCCTTCACCTGGTGGGCGCTGCATATTTTGTCCTGGAGACGAGAAAGTAACCAAGACAGACTCTTGAGGCCGAGTCTCTAAGGCACATACTTAACTGGCCTGGTGCTTGGCTGTTCCAGCTGGCTGTGAGCATCTGTGCATCTCGGTGTGTAGCCCACGTCCGAGACACAGGATCCTTCCCTGGCGGTGATCACGTCCTTGTCTTTGTGTGAATAGCCTGGACTTGATTTTTTCAATGAGTAGAATCTTGCAAAAGTAATGGGATATCACTTATAAGATTTGGCTGCAACTTTGTATCATTTATACTAAAAGTTTATTTCAGTTAATTGAAAAGAAAGTTTGTTATTATATGTTTGTTTCTTTTTTTGTAGGAATCTTTTGGGGTTATATCTTGTACTGAGGAACTGCTTTGGAGATAATGATAGGAAGTGTAATAATTATTGTTATTCTCTTTAAAAAAAAAGGTACAGTTTCCCCCAACTAGGAAATATCCTACTAACGTTTCTACTGGCAAGGTACATTCAGACAATGAAATAATAGCACAGAAAAAAAGAGTTTTTGAGCCACAAAAAATATGGTGTGTATTTTTAAGTGAAAGGAGCCGGTAAGCGAGTTCGAAATGTTTTCTTGCGGTATGACCCCAACTATAAAACATTTTGGGAAAGATAAACTCGGGACACAGTGAAAATGTCAGTGGTTGCAAGAGGTGAAATAGCAGTGAATGTGAGCAGAGCTAACTGGGATCGACTTCAGGGCAGAGATCACACTGCACGACGCAGTGGTGACCGGCGACCGCGCTGTGTATCCATCCTAGTGCAGGGGCTGCATGGCACGAAGTGGACCGAAGGTGGCTGTGGACTTTGGGTTCGCTGGGTTTTCAACACACCCTGTGCGGATGTTCAAGTCTTAGGTCCTGCGTGGAGATCTGTACGCTTCCCCGACGAGCTCAGAATGGAAGCCTCAGTCCCACTCCTTCTGTTGTGGCGGTGGCGGTGCTAGTGATCGAACTCAGGGAGCACTGGGCCACACCCACATTGCCCCTGTAAGACTGTATTTGTAAGCAGGGTCTTTCTAAGCTGTTCCTGTTGGCCTTGAACGTCCTGTCAGTGGCTGCAGTGCCTGTGCTGTCACTGCCTCTCGGGCCTGTTTGACTTTTAAGAGCTGGACACTGTGGCACGGGCCAGGCGTGTCAGCCTTTGTGAGGCTGAGGCAGGGGCTCCTGTACTCAGGGTGGCCTGGGCTTCCCTATGCTGCCACCGTGTCTCGGGCTGTTACTGAAGTTGGCCCAGTGCCTGGGATGCCTCCAGAGGGGGGCCAGCCCAGACTCGGCCCTCTCATGTCGCTCTTCCCATGTGACTGGTGGAGGCGGCCACATGCCCGTGATGTTAGGAAACACTGGCACAGTCATCATAGCACAGGGAATGTCCCCAGGTCCCAGTGCAGGCTGGACCTGTACTACAGTTGCCAGCCATGGCTATTTTGGGGGAAGGTAAAAAGGGGAAAGCTCTGTGTTTGAACTTGTCTGTGCCACCTGGCCAGTCAGGGAAACGACATACAATTGGGAAATGTCTGGAAATGGCTTTTTCTTTTCATTTTTTGCTGAGAGAAGGTCTTATTATGTAGTTGAGGTTGGCCTTGAACTTTGGAGCAAAGGCTGCCCTGGAATTTATGATAGTTCTCCTGCCTCAGCCTCCCATGTGCTGTGATTACAGCACCACCGCACCTGGTAAGGAAATATCTTTAGTGGAGAAGCTGGTTATAGTTCGGTTCCCCTTCTGATACAGTGCTAAACCCAAGTCTTCTCCAGCTGCTCTCAGCACATACCACTGAAATGGGCTCAGAGCGCCAGGGAGTGCTCACTGGGTAAACTTTGCTATGTCAAAGGATGCATAGAAGCTTCTTCCCTATAAACACTTTCTTGCAGCTGCAGGTGTAACCCAGATCATGTTTCCAACTCTAAGAAACAAGATCAAGAAGAAAAACATTAGAACAAAAAGCCAGGTCTGAAGCCCTCAGCTCCCGATTCTGATCGGATGCCGGAGATCTCAGCAGACACAACTGCCTGCTCACTGTCGGGTCCTCTGGGAGTTTTGTGGGAGCCTGAGAAATACACTTCCGACTCTGCTCGGGACTTGAGCGCCCCCTTCCGACCTCTTTTAGCGTCTTGGCCAGTTCTCTGTTCAGGACCCCAGTAATCTAAACAGAATCCCTGGAAAGGATCTGCAGAGCCCCGGAATCTGCAGATAGTTTTGACGAGCCAGCCAAAAGGTGAGCAGTTTCGTTGTGGCTGAGAAGAGTTACCAGAAGCTGGGTGTCCCGGGAGGCCCCGGGGGTTCCCCCGACCCAGCTCTGCACTGAGCCCCTTTGCACAACGCCTGTCCTCCCACCTCTGGGTGCATGGTGCTGCGGGCTCAGACAGCCTCGCACCTTCGGGTGTCCAGTGACTCAGTGTCCCCAGACCTGTCTCCTCATCCACTTGCTCGGCCGGGCTTGTTTACTTTTCTTTTTTGAATCACATCATGGACACCAGCACATACCACACTACGGGGAGGAGCTGACCGACTTCCAGGGACTGAGTCACGCGTCAGCCCCTCCCTGTTCCTCTCACAGAACTTCAGGCACTGGAGGAACTGGCACTCTGGCCTAAGTGGAGCAAAGGGCGCTGCCAGCAAAGGTCAGCTCCACCGGCAAAGCAGGGCTGGAGTTGGTGGGTAGAACCACCCCCGCTCTGCAGGTACCTTGAACTTTCCAAAGATTTGGTTTGGTTTTGCTTTCCTTAAATGCTAAAAAAGAGATTTCTATCTTGACAACATTTTTATTATTGGGGCAGACTTGAGGGAGGCTGTTTCTCATGTGGGTAATGGGCACCTGCGGGCTGCGCCTGGTCTTTAGGGGTCTCGACGGGGAGCAGGGTGTGGCGAGGGCTCAGGAGAAGAGCAGAAGGTGAGGCCAGGTGCTGCACTGGCTCTCAGAGGAGGCCGGGCTTGGCGGCCCCGCCGGCAGGGGGCGCCCTCGGAAGGACCCTGCTAGCCCCTCTCTGTACAGGTCCTAGCAGCCTCGCACTGAGTTTGTAACCTCAAAACCTGGGAACAGATTGACCCGGATGATCTGAAAGAACAGTTTACCTTCCATTACAGTGTTGCTCGGATCCAATTAGAACTGGGAAATGTAAGAGATGGATACAGAACAGCAAGAACTACGGTACTTCAAGAGGCTTCCAGGGAAGAGGAGACTGGTATCCCTGATGGCTGTCTCTCCAGGCAGGAAGTCTGCGTTGTCTGCTTAAAGAAAACAAGTGCTTCTCTCTGTCCTCCTCGGGACAGGGAATCGCCCGTCCTCTTCTGGCGACTCAGAAATTCCCCCAGAGGCCAGTGCCCAGCTCCCTGAGAGACTAGTGTCCCCCAGGGCCCTCCCAGGCTCCTCAGACAGCTCTACCAGCTCCTCCCACCCTGTGAGAGGTCGTAGAGTGGAGGGAACTACAGGAGTCCAGCTCCTTCCTCAGGGCAAAGCTGATTTTCATATTTTAGGCAGGCTTGCAGGTGAGTTTTGCCTTTGACCTGTTTCTGCCAGATGTCCAGTGTATCTCAGCCACCTGCTGTCTCCATATGATAAACACAGGACCCTAGAAGGGTCTACAGCAAGACAAAGGCTTTGCCCTGGGAGGTTGTCGTTGTTGCTGACAGAGCCAGGCTGGGACTTGTCCAGACACGAAGTCTCAAATGATGACTGCTGTTGTTGTGGGGACAGCAAGGTGCGTTAAGAACCTGTTATGAAAGGTGAGAGAGGTTACACAAGGCAAGGAGGAAGCTCCAGCGTCTTTCCTAGCTGGTTAATAGAGCTTTCTGTAAAAATATAAAACCATGTCTGTCTTCTGAGGAGAGAGGATCTCTGAACTCAGCCCTACATATCTGGCATACGTTACAAAATTTCATTTGGGCCCAGACCCATTTGCCCAATTCCCAGGCACTGCCTTACCTCTGCTCAACTATTGGGATCTAGATGGGGACCAAGGGGAAGGGTGGGCCAGAACTGCGGCCATCATCACTGGTGATGATGCAAGAACAGCCACATTGTCCAGGGAAGGCTACGGCTCTCAGAGAAAGACAGCTTGTTTTAATGCAAGGAAACAGGGCTGTCTCGGGACTGTAGCAGAGTGACCCCTGCCTGCCGGACTCTCAGCACCCACTTTGATGGAGAGGCCTGCGGGGCCCTGGGACACTCTTCAGAGTCCCATCCGTGGACATCTTCTCACCCTGCCAGGGAACCCAGTGAACAGAGACATCATGGGGGAGCAGTTCAGCCGCCGTTAACATGGCAGGGGCTCCCCTGTTTTATCCTGCTCCATGCCAGGCCTCCCTGCCCTGCTTAGCTGGAAGGTGGGTCCTGCCGCATGGTGAAATCCAGTATCTGGAGGGCAGGTGCGGCGGTTACAAAACCAGAAGACCCAAGCAAGGTTCACAAGCAAAAGCGATCGTTGTCTGATCAAAGAAGTGACCCACTCGGGCTCCCGGCCTCTCAGCCAGGCCTCTCAGCATGGTCTCCTGCACCTCGCCAGTCCCTCACAATGCTCCGGTTCTCCCTGTTGGGAGCTCGGCGGGAATGGACGGTAGAAGACCCTGGCTCATTGGCGGTAGGTAATCCAGCGCACCTTCCGGGTAGGCTATACACAAGCCTCTTCCAAACTCCAGGGAACACAGACTGGTTCTCAACCCCTCAGAGGTGCTTTCTCTTCTGTCTCGCTCCATTCAGATTCCCAGTTCTTGTTTGCCTTCAAATGGGAAAATCAAAGGCAAAGCAGCGGTGTGCTTGGGCGGTTCCCACAGGGCTCCATTTTGCCAGGCACTGGGAGAGGGCTTCTAGAGCCTGGAGCGAAGCAGGGGACCATTTCACGGTGTGTGGACAGTACACTAATCTGCAGCCCAACTTGGAAGCTGTCCAACCACGGTCCTGGTCTCACCCTCAGCGTTCCAGCCAAGAAGGGTTATAAAGCCCCAAAGAAAAGACATGGATGTCCCTTCAGGGTCCAGTGCTCTGATTCCTAGGGCCCATCCTCACCCTGGGCAAATGACAGCTGTCTCCGTCAAGTTTTCTGTGGTCTAACCCCTCCCCCGGCCCCCCTACTGTATAGCATTTTTGTTCCTTCCTGGGCGCGATCAGCTTCTGACTGACCGAGAGGCCTAATTTGGGTCTAACCAAAGCTGTCTATGAGGCAGGCAGAATCCCTGAATGTGTGCACTTGGATGGGCAAAAGACAGACAGTGCTTCTGGAACAACAAAACACAGCCTCACCCGACTCCAGCCCTGGGACACCTGAACTGGATAGCCTTCTTCTCTGCATGTCAGGAAAGAGAGGACTCGCTTTGAATGTCTTGACACAAAAGGCTGGGACAAGAACCCTGCCCAGTGGCAAACTTTTGAAAAGTTGGAGTGGCTGCAGGATGGCCTCCCTGCCTGAGGCCATGGCAGGCATAGCTATGCCAACAGAGGAAGCTGTGAAATTAATGTGGTGCCACTCTTCACCATCACACGCAGAGCCTAAAGGTTGCTCTCTGCAGTGAACACGTGATTTCCCAGGACTCCGAGAACAGGCAATGTGTCAGCACAGAACTGGGGTTCACTGATGGAAGCAGCTTTGTCCATAAAGGGGGTGGAAAGGCAGACTCTGTGCTTGTCAATTCACAGCAGGTCACTGAAATTCTCTCCTCTAGGAACCTCTGTGCTAGGAGAGGATTTTATAGCCTTTATGTGGGCATTGGTGTTAGAAGAAAGTGAAAAGCTAAATATTTACACAATCTGGAAAGAAAGGGGCTTGCTGACTGATAAGCAGTGTCCATTAAGCACACTCAGGAGGTTCCGTAACTCCTGAGGCAGTGCTGCCCAGCAAGTCACTGTCATTCCTCACACGGGACACCAAAGAGATGTGTCTCAAGTTTTCCTTGGGAAATCAAAAGACTGGTGGACAAAATAGCAGCCTTACATGCACTTGAGAGCCAAGCCTTATTCCCAAACCTTATTCCTTTATTCTGAGAAACCATTAAACTAGTCCGTACCTCCCTAAGAGATAAATGGGCCTCAGGACAAGGAAGAATTGAAAAGGAGCTTTGTTGGCATTTAGGCAACAAACCCTTTCTCAAGGGTCACTGTGGAAAACTATACACACCATGATTTTTTTTGCATGTGGGAAGAGATGCTACATGAGAAAAAGCCACTCGAATTTCCACAGTTCTAGGACTAGCAGCAGTCACCTGGCCAGGCTGTAAAGCTTGATGACTCCGTGCCCTCAGTAACCCTAGCGAACCCAGACTGCCTGTTTGGTAAGATCCTGTCTGGAGGTGGGGCCATTGTGGAAGACTGGCGATTAGACTTTACCCATATGCCACCATGCAGGGGATTTAAACAAATGTTGGTCCGAATTGACACCTTTACAGGCTGGGTTGAGGCCTCCCTCTGTGCTTGGAAAAAGCTATGGAGTGGTCTGGTGCTCTGCAAAGGACTCATGCCCAGTTTGGATGACCTTATTTCCTCCACAGTGACATAGACCTTCTTTGATCTCTCGAGTAATTTAAGAGGTGGTGAAGGCTTTAGGAAGAAAGTACTCTCTTATACACGGAGACCTCATTCTCTGGAAGAGTTGAAAGAGACAACCAAACCCTGAAATGAACTCTGGATAACTTTTCTAAGAGATCTTTGGGTCTTGGCTCCAATTATTGCTGGTAACTCTCATGAGGATTCAAAATACCCCCACAAACTGGCTATGAACTCATTTAAGATTTTAGGGGAGACCTTTTATATCTTCTGATATGGTAGTGGACCAGAAGACCACAAGACCCTTACAGTGTCTCACTAATCTTGGCAAAATACAACAGCCTGTCTAACTATGTGGGTACAAAGTCATGCTAGCTCTTGGCCCAGGGGACCACCTAGTGTCTGCCCTGGTGATCAAAATTCAAATTTAGAAAGAAGGGACTTCTATAGACTAATGAAAACCAAAATGGAAGGCCCTCATTTCCACAATCCTTGCCATATCCACTGCAAAGAATTGGCAGAAATAGACAGATTTATCTTTCTAGGATAAAGCTGGCCTCAGGGAAACTGCCTGAGGAAAAAAATTACCCCCCCCAACAGCTATTCTTATTAAACTGGAAAATCTGAGGCTCCTCTTTAAAATAGAAGACTCCACTACTGCTCCAGCTTCAGATAAACAGTCCCTAGTCCACCACAGTTTAAATGGACACCTGTGTCAGGACTCCTGTTTCCAATTTGATCTATGATGCCAGTCGTCTTGCTAGGACTGCACCTCTCAATCTCTTGGGAATTTACCTAATATTTGTCTTTTCCATGCTTTCTCCTTCATAGGAAATGAGGAAATAAAATTTAGAAAATTTCTCACAAACAATAACATGGAAAAATAATGTGTCTAATGGCCATTCCTGTCATAGTCGACGTTTTAAGATAGACCAAGAAATATTCTGTCAGATATAAAGGATTTTTATGGCTCATAGCATGGCAACCTCCAAGAGCTTTGCACTTGACCTGGTTCTTTGTCCCGCATGTCTTGTGACTGATAGGCTGAGGGACTATATGAATGTTGGGAATGTCTTCTGCCTCATCTGGAGAATTCTAGCTTAGGGAACCTGGATGTCTTATCATGACTAAAGGAAACCTGCCTGACTCTTGCTCGAAAGAGAGACATTAAGTTAGTGTAAATTCTCGACTTAGTAATGAATTCCATTCCAGGAGAATGTTCCTATTCATTTGTAAGACTAACAAAGTGAGTCTCACATACCATTGACACAAAAGTACATAGTATAATGTTTTGTGCTTCCTAGCATCCGCTTCCCCACCACTGCTTTTCCTCTCACTTCCAGACACCCTGATCTGATCTTACGGCTGTGCACTACCACTGTCTAGAGTCATCTCACGGCAGGACAGCCATGATACTGTCCCGCAGACATGTGAGCTACTTCTGCAAATTGTTCACATCTACCAATGGTCTTATTGCCAGCTCCGTTCTTATCTGTGAACTTTCACAACCTGAATGTTCATAATTCAGGAACCTACTCTGTTTTTACAGGACAGTAAGCAAGCCTGACCTTTGTTCCCTAGGAAAACATTATCTACATTTTCCTATTGAATATATTGTTAATTCTATGAACATTCTTGAAAGATAGTCTGAACAGAAAGGGCAGTTAGTGTTTCTTGTTGAAAGGTAAGCAGAAATGTGAGAGAGTGTAGGGCATGGGAATGGGGACATTTCTGTAGACTTCCGCAGTAAGTCTACAGTCTCCTATGAGACACTGCAACACAAGCTGCTACTAAAGCATAAAGACAAGAAACGAGACACAGAGAAGTGGGTCTTGGACAAGGGGCACCAAGACCAAGGGTATCAAGGGCACCAGAATTTTATTGATTACCAGCATGAGACAGTGGGCAAGTCATGCTTTGAAGACATCTAGTGACACAGTGTGAAGTATCCCAAATCACCTGGCTGGAAGAATCTGGCAATGGCTGATACGCAGACAGGGTTGGAAAGGGTAGGCACTACTTGTCTTACTGGCAGAGATCAAAGGGTGCTGAGATGGGTTGCATTTAACTGGAGTCTGCTGACACTGGGCAGAGATGGCTGCTGTAAGAGAGGACAAATACTGATCTCTGAGCAAAAATCGTTCTGTCTTGTTTTATATTAACTTGCATTTTTTCATGTATCACATGTAATCTGTTTTATATTAGAGACAGTGGTTAATTTTTGATAGAGACAACCATTTGCCATTTGCCCAGAGGAAAGCTGTTAATGGAAGAAGGAGTCATTGGCTGTTGCTGGGCTTCCTCCCAAAACCCTGCAATGGAGGCAGCATCAGCACAGTCTCTGTTTAAAATTATCACCATCAAGGTTGTACTTTGTAAGTAACTGTATCACTCAGGGTTCTTATTTATAAGGAAAAAACTTGTTTTTTGTTGAATTACATATAAGAGATTTATTAAGCAGACAATGGGTAAGTGACAGAATCTCAAAGGGCACAGAGATGGAGGCTCTGAGTCTCTCCTGCCAGGAATGGTACCATTGTCCATGAGGCCACTTTGAACCTTTTCCTCTCTACCTAGAACTGATGCTGTCACTGCATCCAACACTCCATCACCAGAATAGATTCTGCATAGTTTGTCATTCACTTGTCACTTATCATTTCTCCATGCAGTGCCTGAGGAGGAAGCATCTGATGAGAAACTTAGGTCACAATCTGTGCCTAACCACAGGGAAGCTGGGGTTATATGTAGCTGGTATTTTCATACTCTGGGGTAGGAAAGGTGGAGAATTCTGCAATAATAGGAAGTTGAGTGAAACTGAGCAGCAACAAAGAAAAAAAGTGTGGTTTCATTGAAATAGTCCTTCATGCTCTCTCAGCTTTCAGTACATCCTTAGGCCTGAGCTTGCTGTATTCTCAGGGAAACTCCAATGAAATCAAGCCTCATAAATGTACAAAGAGGTCTCTGAACAGGAACAAACTTCTGTTTGGGTCTCTCAGGACTGACAGGAGTGATTCGCTGAGCCCTGGGTGTCCCAACCGGGTTTCCCACCTTTTCTCCTGCTGCAGCCTATCTGTGCTTAGACTTCAATGAATGGATTTGCACTTCAGTATTTGAAGGTAAGGATCATTCATTTATACTTTTAAAAGAATCAAAATAATGAGTTATTAAAGAAAGATTATGGATGCATAATCTAAACAGATATCCCACAGTGGTGATCAGAACTTGCTCCAGCTTGGAGCTTGGCAAAAGGCTCAGCAGGCTTCCTTATTGGAGCTAGCTTGGGAAAACTTCCTTCTGCTCCTTTCCTGAAGTTACACTGGCCTTCCCTGAGGACAAAGACCAGCATTTCCTGAGTTGTCACACAACTGCAGCTCAGATTTTCAAATGGCCATGTCCTTCACTCACTTTCATGTTTCAATTTAAGCTCATATTTAAAAATGCCCTTAGACTGGGCTGCCAGCTGTTCCTCATGCTCAGTAAGGAAAGGAGAGATGTCATAGGTCTGAACCAAGGGTAGTGCCTGGATAGCTTCGTGTTTGTGAAATGGGGTGAAAGGTGGAATGGGCCGTCAGGCATTCGCCCCATTGGTTGGAGGCTCTGGTGTACTGTACCCATCTCTTATCATCCTAACTGACTTTGTTTTCCATTCCAGAATTAGTCAACTCTCCAGTCCATAAACCAAACTCTTCTGATGGTCCAAGCAAAGAAGGTGGATAATAAAGACATATCCTGATCCCTTTATCACAAAGACTTTCTATCTTCATTTCTAAATGTTTTACAAATATCCTCCTCAACGTTTTCTCTTACTCCTTCTTAATCATCTTAATTGGGGTTTGTTTTTATTCTACAACTGGGTAACACTCCAGTCCTTCAGATGAAGTGCTGTGATGGTTCAAGAAAGGAGACTGGCTTTTGTGCTTTTCTTAAAGCAGAAATGAAAGGAAAAATGAGTTGATCATTTCAAAATTACTTTTCCTGCAAGCAGTCACTGGAAGACAGGACAATAGGAAAATGACTGGTTAGTTCATTAATATAATAATTTCATATTAATTCTTTTATGTAAGGATTAAAGCCCAAGGATTGTTACCATGATGACAATTGAAATTAGTGCTGTTTAGGAAACCCTCAAGGCTTCCTGTCCTTTTCCCCCTTCTCTTCTTCCGCCTTCCTTCTTTGGTTTCATTCTTCTCTTTCTCCAGTTTCCTTCAGTGCCTGCCTCTTTACTTTCTTTTCCTTCTTATCTTTCTCTTCTTTCCTTTCTTTTTGTTTCATGGTGCTCAGGGCTGACCTAGGGTATCACACACACCAGGTAAATGTTCCACGGAGCTACACCCACCCCCTTATCTCTAAGTTCAGTGCCCTCTAGATTGTTCCCTGGATTTCAGTCAGTCCCAGAATGCAAAGGTCAAAGGCAGATGTGCACAGATAGCTAAGAGAGCAACGCTTTCCTCTAAGGTAGAGCTGTCAAAAAAACAAGGTGAACTTTGGAGATTTAGGGTTGTGTTGCTGGAGTGTAGAAAACATACTTCTCGAGCTTGGAACTACTCTGTCATAGGCCTTTGTAGCCATAAGCCTCACTTCCTCTTCTCAAACATGATTTGACTAAAATTGAAGCAACATTCTTCTCCAAAAGTTGCTCTTCTTTTATTGTTTATTTTGATGGATAGCCTCCCATAACCTAGATTTTTGATCCAGAAAAATGGTGTTGCTCCTCCATCATATCTGTATCCAGTGAGTTACCAAAACACATTAACTTCATTTCCAGATATATTGCAAAATTTTCTACTCTATCCTTCATAATTTCCTCCAAGTTTTTTTTTTTTTTTAATATGTGCTCTCGCCTAATCTGATCAACCCTGTCCTAAGGCGCGAAGTGATTGTTCTAAGATATTATTATGTTCTGAATACCTTTTGGCACAATCCTGTTCAAAGCTCTCTTCTGTGTGAAATTCAAATATATGAAGATGATCTTTCTGGTTCTGCTTAGTTGTGTGACTTCATACTTTTCTCCTCTGAACCTGGCTAGTGTCTCCCTTGCCTATAATGCCTTTCTTTGTAGGGCTAAATTCTTTACGCCCTTCTGTTTCACTTCATTTGTAAATTTTTTTCTCCTTCCCTTCCGGGGGATTAAAGTGCATTTAATTTGCTTCATCAATTGCATTTCCACACATCTGTCACAATGTTTTAAAAAATTTATTAGTGCATGTTTCCAGTGAGTCCTGTTTGCATTCCTTGAGAGGTGGTACACGAGGTAATAACTCTTAATTCCCGTTTTCGTCCTCTTTGCCTCCCCCCTACCCCCATCTCGTGATCTCCTATTTTACTGTTTTCAGTACAGTGCATGATGTTTATATCTTGTGTCACAAAGTCCTAACAGAGTGCATTGTCATTGAAAATTTACCCTCTGACTTGGAATAACTTCCAAGACCTTATAGATTATCTGTAAACTTGGTCTAAAACCTAGTCGATGCTTGTTAAGTACTGAATGAACGAGCGAGGCTCATGACCGTTCCCAAGAGCTGTTAGAGGAACATCTGTGTTTTTTGTTCTCCGTGATACAGCGTCAAGAGGCCGGCGGCGGGAGTCCACTCTAGGATTCTGCAGAGTTCCCAGACGAATTTTACGCAGGAGCTGCAAGGATTACATTCCGAATTCTTTGCATCACTACAAAGAACGTGTCTTCTTAAGTTTGTAAGGGAAAAACCCCTTAGGGATTGGGGCGCTGCCCCATTGGTAGGCTTGAATCAAAAATCAGATAACCTTTGTCGAGTGAATGACAAAACCAGAAGGAACGCACTAATGCAAGTGCTGAATCTACCATTTGCTACACAGATGGTGGCAGTTCCTACTTCCTTTCCCAGCGAAGCCTTTCCGCCAAGTTCTCTCAGGATGGAGAGACGCGGGACTACGTTTCCCAGGGATCCATGCGACTGGGCGCAGGCGCACTGGGAAACGAGAGCCGTTTTCCTCCCAGCAGCCCGCGGGTCACGCCGGCCCCGCCTCGCCCCGCCCCGCCCCGCCCCGCCGGCCCGGTCACCGGGTCTTTAGCTGCCGCCCCCGGCGGCGCCCGGCTCGGTCGGTGCGGGACGAGCAGGCCGCGCCATGGGCTCGCTGCTGCGCTTCGACGGGCGCGTCGTGCTGGTCACCGGCGCGGGGGGAGGTGAGCCCGGAGGCCGGGGCGGCGCGCGCTTCGCTGCCGGCCCCTGTCGGGCAGGACACCCGGGCTCCAGAGGCGCGTGCGGCGGGCCGCGGGGAAGCCGGGCTGGCCCGAGGGAGGCGGCCGCCCACCCGGCCCTGCGGAGCGCCCCAGGACCGAGCCGGGCAGTTAGCAGCGGGGCTGGCCGCTGGCTGCGGAACGGGCGAAAGTCCTCTGTGGGCAGGAGCGTCCCGCCCGCGCGAGCGCTCTGAGGCCTTTGCCGGTGCCTACGGGCCTGAAAGCCTCCCGGAGCCCGGACTCCGCCTCAGGAGCAAGTGTCAGCCTGCTGCGGGGAAAAGCCTGTTTCAGTCTGCTTTTCCGGTCCCAGGATTTCGAGAGGGCGTCTGTCCCGAAAGCTTCCCTCCTCTTCGAAGTGTGTAGTGTACGCCTTGCGACCGGGCAGTAGTATTTTGAGAGTCCGCAGGAGTCCTGGCAGAGGCGCTCAGGCTGATAGGTGCATGGCTGAGGGAGGTAGATGACAGAAGAGTAAGCTGGGGATGGGAAGAGTGAAGAACCGGAGAGCGGAGACATTTCCGAGTGGGCCCGCCAATGAGAAATTTGCCCGATTTTCCTGTGTTTCAAGAGAATTGAAGTGGAGAATTGTTAGGTGAAATGATCCCTTTTCTAAAAGACAAAACATTAAATCACTCACACCCACATAGATGTGCACACTAGTTTCCCACCAGGGGAACCTCAGAGTGTGGGGAACCTAACTATGCACGGAAGTCAGAGGGCCTTAGTGCATGAATTTACATCTTAAAAATCTCCCTCAGTGGAATTCTACAGGCGGACTAGTGTATACTTTAACAACTCTACAACTCTACTGAGAAAATGATCCTTAGGGTGCCTTTCAGAAAATTGTTTCATTATTAATTGGTTGCTAAGTAATTTATACCAACAGCTGTATTCATTTTCCTGAAGTTTTTGAGAAAACGTTTTGCTTGCACTTTGTTTTTGAGAAAATGATATTCTCACTTCTTTTAACAGTGTGTTTCATATCAGGTACACAGAAAAGTGCATAGAAGCGCACACACCCTCTTACATATGTGTGATACATTACCTGTGTTCGAAATAGTTCATGATGTAGTTAGTACATAGTAAATTCCTTGTGTTCTGAAACTCTCTCCTCTTAATAAATGTTAATTGCAATCTAGCAAATTGACATGGTAAAGAATACGTTGTAAACTAGTCAATTATGAACTTATCACCTGTTTATTAATTTTCTGAGATCTCTTATCCATTCAGAGTGGATGAAACTCAAGAATAAATTATTTGTTGATACCTTTTAGTTTTGGAAGACATATATTGGATTTTTTTGGGAATGCCTAATAATTTATCCATCTCAGTGTTAAACCTGTCTCACTTTATTATTCTTTTTATTCCTCACGTGTTGCGGATTGAACCTAGGGCCATGCACATGCTGGGCACATGTTCCAGCTCTAAGCTATATCTACAGTCTTTTGCTTTTTTGAGATAGGGTTTTGCTAAGTTGCTCAGATGGGACTTGAAGTTGTTATCTGTCTGTTATTTGTATACTTATTTTTCAAGCAGTTGAAATTATCAGTAGAAATAAAAGTTATCAGTGAAAGTTAGATTTTAAAGCATGCACATTTTAAAACATTAGGAAAATAAATCTTTTACCTTGGTTGCTAGCTAAATGCTTCTAATTCAAGGTAACCACTCATTACCGTGCCATGTATTCTTCCTGAGATATTCTAAATTATGGCATATTACTATAGAACATATATATAGGTCACATATATGTGTGGATACACCATTTTAAATATATATTTTCACACTTCATAGCTTTGAGTAGGAATTAACTTTTTTTGTATTTGGTAATTGTATAGTCGAAGTTCAGAGCAGGATGCAGAATTTACTAGATACATAAGCAGGAAATTAATCCAGCCAACTAGGTCTGGACAGGCACACTTGGAATGATTTTTGGAATACCGTAGAGGACCCACTCGCTGCCTTTGCGACTGTCGTTGGCATGCTTTCACAGCCCGCTGGTCGCAGAATGGCAGGACCATGGGTATGACAGCTGCCATCTGAGGTTTAAGAAGCTAGATTATCAAGTTACCTCTTTTTTAATACTTAGGAAATTCAAGAAAGTCAGTTTCTTAACCATCAGTAATAGAATTACAATGAGATGGTTGCTCCCTCATTTCCCCCAAGTTTTATGAGTCAGATAGTGGGACCCTGCTCAGATCTGGCATTCTGGCAAGTAGGTAGAGCATTGGGAACGCCAGTGACAACTAGCATTGCACTGAGAGTAACTGCTCACTTATTTCAAAACAGTGATTGAATTAAGCGAGCCAGAATTATTATGCTGATAGTTCCTTTGACTTTTTTCAAGGATTGGGCCGAGCCTATGCCCTGGCTTTTGCAGAAAGAGGAGCATCAGTTATTGGTAAGTTGATGTATTTTTCTTTTGAATTTTTATTTGTCTGTTTTGTATTTTGAGAGGGTTTGGCTGTATAGTTCAGGCCGGTTTTGAACTCTGTGTACCCAAGACTGGCCTTGAACTCCTGGGAGTCCTCTTGCTTCAGTCTTCCAAGTGTTGGGATGACAGATGTGTACCACCACGCCCAGTGTGTTTTTCTTTTTAATCAGCAGCTGACAACTAAAATCCAGGCTCCAGGAGTCACTTTTGTCTGTCAAATATTTTCTCCAAGTTTAATTTCATCATCAGTTTTTACTTTTGCTACCAAGTTTCTTACCCCTGTAAAGCTTTTTTTAAGATTGAATTTTAAATTTCTTTAAAAAATAATCATTTCATGAATTTCTAATTTAATAGATTTGATAAAGATTCCTTTTGTATAAAAAGGAATTCTTTTTTTTTTTTTTTAAGTGTTTTGAGACAGGGTCTCGCTTTTTTTTTTGTGGTTCAGGCTGGCCCTGAGCTCAGCCTCAAACTCACATCACAGCAATCTCCTGCCTCTGCTTCCCGAGTGCTGGGATTACAGGTGTGAGCCACCACGCCCGACACTGTGGTATGTGATACTGGTTGCTGCTGGGTGTGAGTCTCCGCGCCCAGCATGGTATGTGGTTACCGGAGATCGAACCCGAGTCCTTGTGCTTGCAAGACAGGCGCCGGAACCACTGAACTAACTCCCCGGCCCTAAAAAGGAATTCTTGACTTCAGTGCTGTGGGCCATACATTTTTGAGATAGGACTCTTATCTACTTGTGTAAGATCAAAGAACAGCCTGGAAATTGATGGATAAATAGAAGAAATAATTGGATTTTGAGAATTGAAAGTTTGGAGTCAGGTATCTTTTCCATACTCTTTGTGCTGGTCCCCTTCTCTCTCTTCCTGTCTCCATCTCCTGGACCCCCTCTGTATATTTTTGAGGGTACATATTTGTAGTACATAATGATCACATTCCTGGTAAGGCTTGGTATGTGGATGCCACATATCACAGTTCCTGCTTTTAAATCTTTTTAAAAATTTTTAAAATTTGAATTAATTGATTTTATTGGCACATTTTATATACACTTCTTGATCACAATGGACCCCCTCCCTCCATTTTGGTTCATTTCCCATTTGGGAAAGATCTATCTCATTATTTCCTATTGTCATTGTTTCACACTTCATGTATATTTTGGGTTTTTTTATATGGGAAAAATTTTGCAATATGTAACCTTGTGTGTCTGATTTATTTCAGTTGACATTTTGGTCTCAAGGTGCATCCATGTTTGTACAAATGACTTCTTTTTTGTCCTTTATGCAGAGTAGTGCTCCACTATGTGTAGATACATTTTCTTTATTCATTCATCTGTTGATAACATAGGGTGCTTCTAGGAAGTAGCTATTGAGTTATATGAGTTTAAATGTTTTGGTAGAAGAGTCAGTTGTAAGGTACTATATTGAAAAATACCAAAGGTGGAATTTTAGTCAAATGAAACAAAAAGCAGAAATGTGTTCAGTCTCAGAAAAAGATCAAACAAGTTCCTATACTTACAAAAACTGAGTAGAAAGGATATGATAAAAGTTACAAAGCAAAAATATTAACGACTAAGCAAACCTTGAAGAAATCTAAATAGTTAGGACTTACCTGATTATTTGGCAGTTGGTGTGGACCCAGTCAGTTTGTACATATCCAAACCTATATAGGGAATAACTGAATGGAAATAATAGGAGAGTAAGTGTGCAGTCTGTGCGCTCTGGAGACCTTTTTTCCCTGTGTGGAGATGCAACTTACTTTTCTGAAGGGGAAACAGTGCCTTTGTTCTCTAGATCATAGTCACTGTCTACTGATCCAGTTGGCTTCCTATGGTGAGGACAAGCTTTGACACTATGAAATTTAAATAGGGATGATCCTGTCAGATTTTCTCAAGAATATTTAATGTTGGGAGCCCAAAGATGTATTTGTTACTGTTATTTCTTTTTTTTAAGGCTTACTTAGGTGTTAATATTTTTGCTTTGTAACTTTTACCATATCCTTTCTATTCATTTTCTGTAAGTATAGGAACTTGTTTGATCTTTTTCTGAGACTGAATGTATTTCTGCTTTTTGTTTCATTTTGACTAAGATATAGACAAAGTTAAAAGCTTGTGTTATAAAAATTTTCATAGCCATATATGTTTGTGAGTACCAGATTTTCTTTGTTTTTTTATTTGAATTTATTAAATTCAGGATGAAAATCTGTAGGGACAAGGAGGCTCTGATTACCTTATAAAGATGTTATTATAGCAAATCCTTGTAAAGTCCATGAAAGCAGAAAAAAATACTGTTAAGTTTGGTTGAAGACCAATATTTAGTTTGATGTGAAAGGGCAGGACTTCAGCTTTTTAAAATGGTACTGAGGATTAAGCGTGAAGGTGCCTTTCCACCACACTACTGTATTCCTGGCCCTTTTGATTTTATTGGTTGGCCAGGTTATTTTGAACTTACCTCGGCCTCCCAGTAGCTGGTATTTCAGCTCAGCTGAATCTGAAACTGCACAATTTCTAATAGATATTTCCTATTTGTCTGTAGTCTGAGTTTTACCCCTGAACTTTCCAGGCCTCCAAAGCATTGCGTTCTTCTTCCCTAATCACCACAACTCTCTACTGTAGCTTTTTTGTTTTTTGCCCTTCAGTGGAGGTGGAACTTGGGGCTTTTGCACGAAGCTACATCTCTAGGTCTTTTTACTTTTATTTGAAGACTGATCTCTGAGTTGCCTATATGGATCTCTCACCGTCCTCCTGTGTCAGCCCCCCAGGGCTGGGATTAGAGGAGCTATGAGCTGTTGCACAGGTGTGATCCCATTAATCATGCAGCTTCTATGGGGCAGTGTCTTTCCAGGTCCAGGGTCCCTGCTAAAAGAGTAGCTTCTGTCTGAGATGGTGCTGCTCTTGGGCCCGAGGGAACATAATAGCAGAGGTGCCTTTGGCTCTTAGGGTTTTTGTTCCTGGCCAGACCCTTTGTCTGGGTCTGAAGTTAAGAGAATCTTTGATTTCTAAATTTCATGTTAACACAAATGCTGTGTTTTATACTCCATAATCTTAAAGCATTGTGGTACATTTAAATTGGGATATAAAAACCTCTTGGCCTTCAATTGATGTCCTAGAGTGGCATTTGGTTTTGCATAAACTACATCTTTTAGGAATGATTTGCACATATCTGAAGTGGATGCCAAAGATCTAGTAGCTTTGAAGTTTCCTCAGAAGTCATGCCTTGTCCACTTACTGAGTAGTGAGTTTTATGTTGAGGACCTGAGTGTGCAGCATTTGGTGTTGCAAATGTCCCAGAAGGAAGAACATATTCTTCATAAGAAAGG
>PVIR01026611.1:0-23891 GCA_004026965.1 Petromus typicus | reverse complement strand
CCAGCATATCATTGATTTAGAATGGGACTGAAAATGCTTATCTATATAAATATCCCAGCAACGTCGTCCTTTTTCTCTTTGGATCTCAGTTCGCCTCTCTGTCTTGCTCCACATTTCTCCAAGGTGTGAATCAGGACGGTGGTGTCAGATCTGATTTGGGCGCGGGTAATACGAGACCGTTTTACACAGAATTAAGCCAAAGTCTGAAACCCAGTAACAAAACTGGGTTGGCGGAACGGGGGTGGGGGGCGTGTACGGAGGCGACTCGGGTGCCACTCACAGCCGGCCCTGCCGATTGGAGGGAACCGAGTGGGTGGAGCTTATCGGTCCAGTCCTCAGGCTGCCGTCGCTAAGGACGCTCCAGCCCCAGCAACCGCGATGGACCAGGACGAGGGGCTGACCAGCGTGGACAACATAGTCACACAGTTCAACACTTACGAGGACTTCCTCGACTCGCAGATCACCACCGTGGACCTGTACTATCTGGAGGTAAGAGCCGCGGCGCGCGGAGGAGCCGTCGCCTCCCGCCCGAGGCCCCAGGCCCGCGGCCGCGTCGCGGCGTCTCGCCCCCTAGCGGTGGACCATGAGAGCGTCCTCTGTGCAACCTCGGGTCCGGGCGGAACTGGACCCTCGCCCGGGGCACACGCACGCACACGCACGCACACGCACGCCCGGTGTCGGCCGCTGCGTCCTGGGCTGCGGCTCGGCTCGTCCCCTTCGAGGGCCGCGGCCCGGAGGTAAGGAGGCCGCCCCAGAGGTGCTCCTCACGCGGGCAGCGAGTTTCTCCTCAGGCCGCGCTGCGGGGCCGCTGGGCGGGAGCGTCCCGGGCGGCGGCCCCCGAAGCCCGCTGGGTCCCCGCAGAGGCCCGGCCGGTCCTATGGGTCCCCCCGCGGGGCTGGGACTGGAGGGCGCTGCGCCCCGACGGCTCCCTCTTCGGTCCCAGAAGACAGACGCCACTAGGTGGCATCAAACCCACCGCGAACTCGGCCACCAGCTCCACGTATTTAATCTGAAACTGAAATTTTTGAAAAGTCTAAAACAGGGCAAGAGTGGAGTCTGACTAAATGCTCATCTTTCAAAGCATATTCCTGGGCTAGATGTGGGAGTAATTTCAAGGGAAACAGAAGCATCTCATTTGAGTTCTAGCTCTGCCGCACGAAGTTGTGTATCCCCTCCAGACAAGTACTTACTGCTTTCTGTAATTATGTCAAAAATTTAAATGTAGATGGTATTTCAAAGGTAGCTTTTGGCTTCAGAAACAAGCATATAAATATTTTGTACAGATAGTACTTTATTTTTATTTATTTTTCTGTCCTGGGAATTGAACTCAGGACCTTGTGCTTGCCCGGTGGGCACAGCACCACTGGGCTACATTCCTGGCAGTACAGATATTTTAAAGTGATGAGAGTAGGTTTTACATTTTACATCTAAGACACTAAAGTGAAGGGAAGAAGTAATGCCGCTGAATAGTATTTTCACTCAGATTTTCTAATATTTAAATAAAAAAATAAAACGCAAACAGTATACATCGTGATAGAATCATATCATCTTTGCAGCACATGTAGAGCATTGTCTAACTTAAGTCCAATATCACCGAGAAATATTTCCATTTTTAAGGCACAGTTTCTCATGCAGGAAATTAAAACACGAATTAGAGGTTGGAGATGGTAAATTATACTTTATATTTCATTAGTACTTTAAAGGTTGCACAATGAAGGATAGTGACTATTTGACAGAATGGTGAAGTACTTCTCTTTTAAATTTGGCATTGTTCAGGCTCCTTCTTACTGTCATAAAAACATAGTCGAACAATGGTACTACCGTGTGGAGTGTGTATTGTTGGACTGATGAGTGATAACTTTTAAAGTGCTCTTAGCTCTGGATTCTCAAACACTTTCTGTGATGCAAGTTAATGGCCCATTTAGATAATACAGAAGCAAGCAGATCCTCAGAATTCCTTTGGCAGCTCAGTAAGCGAGTTTCCTGGGTCATGGGTTTTGCTGTGAGGTCCTCCCAGCTCAGGGCTGAAGCTCTCTCACCCTCCCTCTCCTCTCCTCCTCTCCCCTCCCCTCCGCTGTCTCTCTTTATCAACAGTAATTGACCTTGATTTAATGGAGAAGTTTTTAAAAATGTTACTGAAAAATTTAACAATTTTACTTATTAAAAATTCGTTTTATAAGTGTTGACAAAACGTTGTGTATGATGCGTGTAAGCAATGTAGAATAGCTAAATAGAGCTAATTCACATGTACCTCACATAATTATAATTTTTAGTGAAAATACTTAAAATATACTCTCATACTATTTTTCGAGAATCCAGTATTTTTAGGGTTTTTTTTTTTTTTTTTTTTTTTTGAGACAGGGTCTCGCTTTGTGGTTCAGGCTGGCCCTGAGCTCAGCCTCCAACTCACATCACAATCCTCCTGCCTCTGCCTCCCGAGTGCTGGGATTACAGGTGTGAGCCACCACGCCCGGCACTGTTGTATGTGGTACTGGTTGCTGCTGGGTGTGGGTCTCCACACCCAGTATTGTTATGTGGTTACCGGGGAATCGAACCCGGGTCCTTGCGCTTGCAAGACAGGCGCCGGAACCACTGAGCTAACTCCCCGGCCCGAGAATCCAGTATTTTTTAATTGACAGTATATACGCTCAGAAAGTTTGTCAATCCATCTTTTGAACTTACTTATTTTGAGCCAAATTTGAAAGAGAGTATATTTTATATACATGAGCCCAAATTCATGAGACTTGATTCTGCAATTATTGTATTTTCAAGTGCATTTGAAATTTAATTTGTGCACCAAAAAAAAAAAAAAAATGAAAGGACTGGTCTAAGTTACAGTCAGTATTCTTTAAATTGTCTGTACTTCCATCTGTCCATCCCCACCTCTGTGTATTTGTCCAACGATCTTCACCAAGAAGCTACTGTGAAAGATAATCCTTTGATCACTAGGAGTTTAAGTAAGAATTCTAAACTTGACCCCTGTCACCTAACTTCAGTACAGTACTTATAGTGGCAGTCTAAATTTAATTTGTTCTATATTTTACAAATATTTACTGGCTACTGTTTTATCGTGTAGAATATTCTCCTGTTATGAAAAGTTCCCGGTGTGTTTGCATAGAACCTGGTACCCATCACTTTCCATATGAAGGGGCTGTGTGTTACCTGTCCTGGTTTACCTGTGTTCCTGGAGCTGAGCTTGCGGGTTATGTATCTGTCACCGTTGGCTTTGGATTGGTTTCAGCCAGCAGGAAATACCAGGAGATGAGAAGGTTAGAAGATTGTGGTTAAAAGATTTATTTCCTGTCACCTCCCTACCGGCTGTGGTTTGGAACTGGCTGCGTGCCTTAGGTTTGGTCAGCTTCTCATTCCTTGAGCTCCAGACTCTTTCCAGGGTCTGGCAGCTCTCCCTGTTCTCACAATTGCTTCCTCTCGTATCTCCTTTTGCGCTCAAGGGCAGTAATGGTGACGAGTGTTGCTAACCTGAGAATGCTTCGACCTTCCACATTGGTTTTATTAGTTCTGTGCATAACTTCTTATGTAAATGTTTCTACTTTTTAAATTTTCTCTTGAAATTCCCAACTATTTGCTACCCTGACCATGACCTTTGCATAATCATTTAATGAAGACTGATGAGCAAGTACCTGTGGTGTATGAAAATAATAAACACAATACTTTTTATGTGAAACTTGGTTAGGAAGAAAGAGAATTATGGTAGAAAAATGATTACTGACCCCAAGTAATTATTTGAGGAGCTGGGGAAGGGGGAAGAAGGTTTAGTAGGATAAAGGAAGATAGTCTACACCAGCTGTTTAAATACTTATAAAACATTAAAAGAACTTTATTATGAGAGCAGCAGTTAGATGTACCTGTACTAACCCAAATAGTGATTTTTTGTTCTAGGAGTTAGTATCATCTAGTCTATGAAGCGAATCCTCTAAGTAAATAAAAAAAATTTTTTAAACGTTTTTGAGAAAGTTTTTATGCTTTCTAGGTAATCCTTCCACTTTACTGAACAGTTTCTTCGTTTTAGTGGCTGCCTGTGACCACTGGAAAAATACAGTAAGAATGAATTGCTTTTCTTGAGTAATGAGTCAAAGGATGTTAGAATTATTTTTAAAATATCCTGAATAATGGATCATAGTCGTGGCTAAATTATTTACAGAGATAAATAGCAAGGAGTTTTGGTTAGAGCATTGTTGTCTTCCTGCTGTTTGCAAAATAAAGTAAATTAGATCATACAAATGAAATATTTTGGGTATAACCTAAAATTATTTGGCAAGTATTGATTGGGTGGAACTCTAAGGAAAATAAGGTAACATAATTGCTCGTGATTATACGATAAGTCAGCTAACAGCCAGCTGTTATACATGTTCCCCATCATTTACTGCACCAAGACACTATTTTGTGTGAAAAATATTAATTCATGTATTTTAGTATCATCTCAATCATTTGTTTTCTCATTGGAAAAACAATGACATATATCAGTTGCCCTCCACTTTAAGAGGAGTCTTAAGAGGCAAGAGAATTATGAAATTGAGTCCAGCCTGAGCAATTTGAAGGCTTGTGGATACACTACCCCTAAAAGAGGACTGAAGATGTAACTTAGTGAGAAGGCCCTGTACAGTCTCTATTTTGGGGAGGAGGGGGTGAAAGAGATAGTGAGAGAGAGAGAGAGAGAGAGAGAGAGAGAGAATATGGAAAAGAAGTGTCCATTTTTTTTTCAGTAGGTTCATGGCATTATTTCCTTTATGTAAATATCTCATTTCCTCATGGACATGAGCTCTTATGAGTGTGCTACCCAAGAATACTGCACTTCTTGTACTTCTAAAGCCTTAGTATGATGATAATATTAAAACACCATATACTTGATCTCCTCCTCAGTGCCTCCAACATTTCCAAATAGTCTCTATTGTGTGTGTTCACAGTATATTCCATTCAACTTTTATTTATATCAGCTTCAGAACAACTGCTAGGACAAGACCAGAGTGGAAGTAGGGATAATTCCCTAGAGAAACAGATAAACCGAGACAAGAATGAGATTGAAGACAAGTACAGAAGAGTACTATTATTTGAGGAATGGGCAGGGCAGTGGATTTAAAAAGCAGAACAAGAAAGGGGATTGGAAAAATAGGAGGAATCAAGGAAACAGCATCCAGTTAGCATAATCCAAAACTCATGAGTTATGTTAGGTAGTAATAGGGAAAAGTTATTCCCATAGGTCTCAATGTGAAAGCGCATGGGGACAAACATGTGCAGCCACAACACCCAGGAGGTGTTAGCATCTGTGCAGGAAAAAGTAGAGCAAAACAGTAGGGCATGGCTGGGCATGGTGGTGCACACCTGTAATCCCAGCATTTTGGAAGCAGGAATTTATAGATGTACTATTCTGTCATAGAGCTATTTTTATTCTTTTCTACTGGTTTCGGTATGTTGTATTACAGTTTTTATTTATTTTAAGAAATGTTTAAATCTCTTCTTTAACGTCTTTATGAATTGTTTAGGAGCATACTGTTTAATTTTTAAGTATTTTTGAACTTTCCAAAGTTCTTCCTGATACTCGTTTCCATAATAGAAGCCCATTGTTTCATTATTAATTCTCTATCTGGATTATTTGAATATTATTAAAATGAAGTATTTATTTCCCCTTCATCATTATAATTTCTTTTTCCCTTCAGAAACTTTTAATGTTTGCTTTATATATTGATGTGTTCTAGTATTAGGTGCGTATATTTTCTTTTTTTAAAAAAATCTTTATTGATACTTGTATATGCACATCATGATCACACTCGACATTGAGAATTTATACCAGCATAAGACATGTCTTAATTCTCGTTTTTTGCCGTTCCCCTACCCAACTACAGCCCCCACCCCCTAAAGACTTAAGCCTTGTTTCCTTTTCTTACCATCACATTTTTTCTTTCCCCTCATTACTCATATACCGCATTTGAATATTTTCAGAATATACCCTTTGAATATTTTCTATTTCACAATATCTATCATACATCCTAGGATCTATTTACATCTTCAGTTTCTCATACAGAGAAAAGATACGATATTTATACATCTGTGACCTATTTATTTCACTTATGATTATATCTTCAAGGTATGTCCATTTGAGTAGAAAAGACTCAAACTTATCATTCTTTATGGCAGAGTAATGCTCCATTTTATGGAAAAACCACATCTTTATCCAGGGTAGTGTTGATGGGCATTTGGATTGTTTCCAAGATTTAGCCATCACAAACTGAGCTGCAATAAACATGGGTGATTGGTGCATATATGTTCATATTAGATATATCCACTTGATGAATTGATTCTTTTATTATATTTGTTGTTTAATTTCACAGCTTTTGACTTTTAATCTATTTTATCTGATGTAAGTATAGCTATTCCTGCTCTTTTTTCTTTCCTTTTGCATGTATTTTTCCTGCATGCCTTCAGTTTCAGTGTATATGTGTTCTTGTGTAGTGAGTCTTGGGTGGAGAGAATATAGTTGAATTATATTTTTATCTAGTCACCCTGTTTTTTTAAATGATAATCAGTTTAAACTCAGGTAATTATTAAGAGATAAAGACTTTCTATTTATATTTGTTAGTTGTTTTCTGGTTATTGAGTAGATATTTTGTTTCTCTCTTATTCTCTGACCTGTGATTCTGGATAGTAATGCTTTCAAGCAGGGAAAGCTTGCTTTTGGTTTCTCTAGAAGGCTAGGCCTCTGTCTTTGCTCTGAGGTTATGTGGGTCAGCAGGATGGGCACTTTCTATTCAGAGACTACAGCTAAGCTCTGCAGTTAGGCTGAGATGTTGGATGGGAATGGCCATCATCTCAGATCAGTTGGGCTACCTGATGTATTTCATGGCTGGTTGCACTACTATTTAGTTTCACAGTGTTGTTTGCTTTTCTACCTATATAGTGTTGTGGAGGTGGGGTTTGAGGCTGGTCTAAGCACTATTCACACTCCTGTGACTGATGTAGCCATTAGTCTTTGTGGAAATGTTTGGAGGTATTTATCTTTTCTATCTCTACGTGGAACCCTGGGACATGATCCAAAGCTGATCTTGGAACTTGATTATCTACAAAGTCAAACCAGGTGAAACTTCTTGCACTTTTGGAAGTAGTCAGTTGAGCCTTGCAGATGGATTATGTGGTTAGCTCTTACTTTTGACTGTATGCCACCACTGCAGGTGCACAGAGATACCATTGTGAGCTATGTGCTGGTCATTGTGGGCTCACATCATATTCTAGCCATAACAAATGTCAGAGGACTTATGTGGTCCTAACATCAATTCAGGGGATAGTACAAAATAGCTAAGCAAACACTAATTTTACTTACGAACTTAATGAAACAAATTTAAAATGAATCCAAAAGTATATTAAATAGGAAACAGGGTGATAGACCTTTTGCATATGGAAAGTGGACTAATAGATGAAAGGAGGGGAGAAAGAGGGGAACAGGAAAGTAAAGTGAATTAAGATATAGTATATACATATACCAACTCTCCATGATGAGTATAATGATTATGTACCGCAAACATGCACTAATAAAAGTTGTAAAAATTATAAAATAAATAATAGAGAAATAATGAGGCAATTGCTATGCTAATTATTCTGATTTAATCATTATACTTTATCTAAACATTAAAATATTACTGTACTCTATAAATATATATAATTGTTTTAATTAAAATATATCTAGAATAGATGTATTTTTAATAGAATTTTTAATCTCCTGGATATTTGTTTGTATCTGTTTCATGGAACCCAGTTATTTTTTTTACATTGAAGATTCATGATTTTCATCACTTTTTTAAGCTTCTCTGTTTTTTATTTTGCAACTATTCTAGATCCACTAGTTCATGGATTGAATCTTTAAATTTGGGAATATGATTTTTTTCAATTCTTTGCCCTAGATATTAGTCCTTTGCTGGGGCCAGCCGGGCAGAGCAATGGGGTCCTCGAGCCGGAGGGGTTAGGATGTGGAAAATGATTGGAGACAGGACAGCGGGACCTTGGAAGGACTCATCAGTCAATACTGAATGAGTGTCATGTTTATTTCTCAAGCCTCTTTTATACCCTAAAAACTAGGTCTGTTAAATGACTTCATCAATCGTACGCAAAGGTTAAGAATAATCACAGGATATTTCAAAGAATCAAGCAAATAATGCAACTGGGGTAACCAGTTTTCAGTTCTTTAAAGATTTCTATCTATATTCTATTTGGGTTAATACTTCCCTAGGACTTTAACCTAACCACAGCTATACTTCATATATTCTGACACAGTCACTAACCCATCAGGAAAGAACAGGAGTTGTGACGTATTACTTACTTACCTCACAAGTTACAGTATAGAGAGTAAACACAATCAGCTTCACCAACATGATGTTCTTGTTTAACTGTTTGAATTGTTATCATGCACACCTTGGGGACATATGCCATTTAGCCGACTTCCTCGTTGACAAGCCATCTCAGAGTTAATTTTAAATCAGCCAGGGCAGCAACCACAGAGGGGATTGCAGATCTTTGTCACTGACCTTTGGTAACCTCCTTAGCAGTGCAGAGCTTCTGATGATGGCTCAGTGCAGCACCAGGTGACCATCTTAAAGGAGAATGGCTAAACTCCAGAGCTGCGGCTCCTGACAGTCCTTGTCTGAGGAAAAACTAATTACACTTTTTTCTACATTGGGAGTTATCTCTTCCCTTTGTTGGTGATATATTTTGCTGTGCAAAGGCTTAACAGGATGGGATCCCAGCTGTTAATTTTTGTGTTACTTCCTTGTGATGAAGGTGTTTTTCATGAAGTTTCTGCCTATACCTATGTCTGTGAGTTGTCTATATTCCCTCTTATGTTTCAGTATTTAGATCTTAGATCCTATTTCAGTTTATTACATGATGAGAGACATGAATCTATTTTTAGTCTTCAGTGCATAAAAAGCCAATTTTTCCTGGGCCACTTATTTTATTTATTTATTTATTTATTTATTTGAGACAGGGTCTTGCTTAGTAGTTTAGGCTGGCCCTGAGCTCAGCCTCCAACTCACATCAGAGCAGTCCTCCTGCCTCTGCCTCCCAAGTGCTGGGATTACAGGCGTGAGCCACCACGCTCAGCACTGTGGTATGTGGTACTGATTGCTGCTGGGCGTGAGTCTCCACACTCAGTATTATATGTGGTTACCGGGACCACACCCAGTATTGTATATGGTTGGGGGGAGGGATCAAACCCCGGGCTCTTGCGCTTGCAGAACAGGCTCCGGAACCACTGAGCTAAATCCTCTAACCTGGGCCACTTATTTAAAAGGCTATCTTTCTTCCAGTGAATATGTTTGCCCACTTTGTCAAAGATAAGTGGCTGAATATGTTTGCAATTATTTTTGCATCTTTAACTCTGTTCCATTGACCCTTAAGTGCCACTATCTGCAGTATAAATCCAAGTCAGGGATGTGATGATGATCCCTGCCTTGTCTTTGTTGCCTAGACTTATTGTTGTTACTCTAGGTCTCTTCTAGTTCCAAATGAATTTTTGTAATGTTTTCTCTAGTTTTGTGAGATACGCTATTGGTATTTTCAGTGGGATTGTATTAAATGTGTGTAACAGTTTTGAAATTATGGCCATTTTCACTATATTGGCTTTGCCTATTAAAAACGAGGATATCTTTCCATTTTCTGATATCCTATTCAGTATCTTTTTTCGAAGTACTGTAATTTTCAATGTAAAGATTCTTTGTTAAATTGATACCTAAGTATTCCATTTTTTGATGTTATTGTGAAAGATATTTTCCTAATTTCTGTCTCAGTAAATTTATTTGTATACAAGTATGCTATTGAGTTTTGAATGCTGACTTTGTATCCAGCTGTACTACTGAATTGAGTAGTAAATCTAAGAGTCTTCAGTTGCATTGTTTGTGGTTTTCTACATAGACAACCTTATTAGGTGCAAACAATGATAATTTAACTTCTTACTTTCCTGTCTTTATTCTTTTTACTTCTTCTTTTTATCTAATTGCTCTGGCTGATGTTTCCAAAACTATATGGAATAGGAATGGTAATAGAAGGCATACTTATCTTGTTCCTGGCTTTATAGTGAAAGGTTGCCATTTTTGACCATTTTTATTATGTTGGTTGGTGGTTTTTCATACATGGATTTTTTAAAAAATTGAGATAAAGACCATCTATTCTAATTTTCTGTAGGGTTTTGATCATGAATGGGTGTTGGACTTTTTTTTGCATCTATTGAGATGATCATGTGATTTTTGTTTTTGGCTCTGCTGATGTGGTATATTACATTTACAGATTTGTGTATATTGAACTATCTCTGTATCCCAGGGGTGACTCCTACTTGCTCATGATGTATACTTGTCTTGATGATTTGATGCATTTTGTTTGGCAGTATCTTACTGACAATTTTCCCATATATGATTATTAAGGAAATTGGCCTTTAGTTTGGTTGGATCCTTCTCTGATTTTGGTATCTGGGTATTATTTCCAGGCATGAGTTTAGGAACATTGTTTCCCTTTGTATTCATTAATGTCTTTGAAGCTACTGCCATTAGATATTCTTTAAAGTGCTTGCAGAATTTAGCAGTAAAACCAACTGGACCAACAGGACCTGAGATTTTCTTTGTTGCTAAGTCTTAATTGCATTTTTTATTTCATTTACTGATAAGGGATTATTTAGAATTTTAACATGTTTTTGATTAAGCTTTGGTAATTCATATGTATTTAGGAACCTGTCCACTTCTTCTGTGTTGTCCATCTTATTAGAGTATAGGTTCTTAAAATAGATAATAATCATGTTCTGGACTTCCAGTGGATCTGTTTGACTTCACCCTTTTAATTCATTATTGTATAGATTGGAGTCTTTTCTTTCCTTTTTTTTAAAATAAAGTTTGCTATCAGTTTTATTGTTCAATCTTTTAAGAGCCAACTCCTTGATTCACTGATTTCTTTGGTATTATTTTCTTAGTCTCAATTGCCTTGATTTCTGCTCTGATCTTTATGAATTTCTTCCCTCATATGAGCTTTGGGTTTAACTTGTTTATCTTTTTTCTAGAAGCTTGGGGTTCAACATTGCATTGTTTATTTGAGCTTGTTCAGTTTTCCTGATGAAAATGTACTGCTGTTAAATTTCCTTCTTAGGATTGCTTTCATTGTGTCCCATAAGTTTTGTTATGTTGCATCAGCATTATCATGTAATTGTAGATACTGTTTAATATCTTCTTTAATTTCATGTGTGACACATTGATTGTTCAAGAGGGTATTATTTAATTTCCATGTGTTTTTTGTGCCATTGATTTCTACTTTCATTGCACTGTGGTAAAATAATATGGAAATATTTCAGTTCCTTTGCATTTACTTAAGCATGTTGTATGGTGTGGTATATAGTCTATTTTGGAGAAAGTCTGGTGTGCAGCCGAGAATACTGTGTGTTTATATGTTTTGGTATGGAACACTCTGTAGAAATCTAAGTCCATTTGCTCATAAGTATGGTTGATTTCTGCTATTTCTTGGTTAATATTATCTCTGGTTGATCGATTTGTGATAGTGTGGCATTATGGTTCCGTATTACAATTTTGTAGCGTTTATAATATGTTTCATATCTATTAATATTTGCTTTATATACTTACATACACTGATAATTGGTGTGCATATATGTATATATATTTGTAGTTATTATTTCTTCTTCCTAAACTTTTCTCTTAAGAAGAACATGGTGACCTTCTTTGTCTCTTTTGATCAGTTTTGGCTTGAAGTTCACATTATCTGCAAATAAGATAGATAACTCTGTTTTTTCATTTTCTGTCATATGGAATATTGTTTTCAGTCTGTGAATTTCTTTTTAAGTTAAGTATTTCTTGTATGTAGCATATCATTGGATCTTGTTTTTTGGATTCATTATTCTGGTCTATTTCTTTTGATTCATGAATTGAAACCATTTATATTGATGGCTATAATGGATATGTATTGGCTTACCCTTGTCATATTATTTTTTTTTTACTATTGGTTCCCTGTCTTCCTCTTCTGTTTAACTGGTTTTCTTTTCCTGGTGGTTTCTTTCTATTTGTGTTCTTGGAATTGTTGCTTTTGTTATTTCTTTCTAAAATGCCCTTTAGAACACTATGTGTAGATGGGTTGGCCATGAATTTCTTCAGTTATTCTTTGTCATGGAAGTATCGTATTTCTCCATGAATTTTGAAAGATCATTTTGTACGGTATATCAATTTGGGTTGGAGGTTGTTTTTTTTTAGAGCCTGAAATACTTCACTCCAAGTACTCATTAACTTAAGCAATTGTTCTACAATGTATGATAGATATTGTGAAATAGAAAATATTCAAAGGGAAAGAATAGGGGTAAGTAAGGAAAGAAAAGAAAAAAATATGATGATAAAAAGGAAAAAAAGCAAATGCGTATGAGGACAGGGTGGTTGTAGGGTGGGTAGGGGAATGGGAAAAAAATGAGAATTAAGTCGTGTCATGTGCTGGTACAGATTCTCCGTGTTGAGTGTAATCTTGATGTGTACATAAAACACATCATTAAAGAGTTCAATTACAGGGCTGGGGATTTGGCTCATTGGTTCCGGCGCCTGTCTTGCAAGCGCAAGGGCCTGGGTTCGATCCCTGGTTTAACCACATACAATACAGGGTGTGGAGACTCACGCCTAGCAGCAATCAGTACCACATACCACAGTGCCGGGCACGGTGGCTCATGCTTGTAATCCCAGCACTTGGGAGGCAGAGGCAGGAGGATTGCTGTGATGTGAGTTGGAGGCTGAGCTCAGGTCCAGCCTGAACTACAAAGCGAGACCCTGTCTCAAAAAAAAAAAAAAAAAAAAGAATTCAATTACAGGCTGGGGAATTTGGCTCAGTGGTTCCTGTGCCTGCCTTGCAAGCACAAGGGGCTGGGATTCAGTACCCTGTATTCACATATAACAGTACTGGGTGTGATCACTCATGCCAACAGCAACTAGTACCACTAGCACAGTGCTGGGTATGATGGGTGGCCCACACCTGTAATCCCACCACTTGGAAGGCAAAGGCGGGAGAATTGCTGAGTTCAAGGCTGGGTTCAGGACTAGCCTGAACTACAAAGTGAGACCCTGTCTCAAAAATATGAAAAAAAAAATCAGTTACAGAAAAATAAGAGATAGTGTTGAAAGGTCTGCTCTGATATTAATGAGCTTTCTTTTACAGGTGATTTGTTTCTTTTCTCTAAGAGTTTTTAGTAGTCTGTTCTTGTACTAAACTTCTGGAATCTTGATTAGTATATGTCTTGATATAGATTAATTTTGGTCATGGCCATTTAAACTTCTAACTGCCTCATTTATGTGTATATCTGATTCTTTTTTCATGCTTGGGCAGTTTTCTGCTGGTCTGTGAGACTGGTTTTTTTTATGGTGTTTGTGCTGTCTATGGCTTTCTCATTGACTCTGATCAATTTATATTGTCCTTTTTGCATCATACAATTATTGGACTGATTTTATATCATCCCTTGCTACTTTTAAGAAATCTTTATTTTTTTGGTCTATAACTGCAATCCTTTCTTCTAGATCTAATGATTTTGAACTTACCTTGGTTCAAGGGATTGTGTACACTTTAGTTGGATTTTTTCAATCTTCTGGATCTTTGTTTGAATCTATTTCATGGATTTCATTTCTTTCCTCTGTTGGGCATTATGGATTCCATCATTTTAGTAAAGTCCTGTATTTTAAAAAATCTTTGTCTATTTTAGATTAATGGAGCATGTCTTTCACTTTGATTGCCATTTCTTTTTTTTTAACCTGAAAGATTATTTTTCTCTATAGTCTTATCCATCTTTTTTTTTTTTTTTTTTATAAAAATTTCTGCCGCTGTTATTTCAGAAATTTCCGGTAGGGGACTTCCAATTTCCTGTATCTCATTGTTCTTTGTACTTTTCCTGGGTGGGTTGGAGGCCTGGGATTGCATTTTGCTTCTGTAGCTTGTCATCATCTATGTTTTACTTTATTTGTTTTCTGAGTTGTTGCCTCTACCTTTCTTAGGGTAGATAGTTTTATTACTAGTACTGAGGTTTCCTAGGAGATGCTTATTCTTCTGAGATGTCTTCTAGGTATAGGTGGTTTTTGGTCATTGTGTCTATCCTAGGATCCTATCTTCTCAGTTGATGAAGAGGGGGAGGCTGCTGTCTGTTTAGCTAAGCACTTAGTCCTGTGGTGCTGGACTATGGCGATAGTTGTGACCCTAAATATTTACAGTACTGTCATACAAAGGAGAAGAACAGTTTATAGCAAATGTGACATTCTGGCTAAAGTAATACAATTAGCAATAACAATAGCATTAAGCTCAGCCTAGCAACTGAGAAACTGTGGAAACTATTAGTTTGGTACCTTTAACCATATGAGCAAACTCTACCTTTATATGACACAGTCCAGCACAAACCATAAATTCATGTGCAGTGAGTGTACAGTGATTTAGTGCAGTGATTTTACCTTGTGTGTATATTTAACAGAGATAGGAGACAAAACACAGAGATAAATGAAGAGAAGTATAGTAGCAACAAGGCTAGAGTGCAAAGGATGAAGGCTGGAACCTTGAAAACTGGCGAAGAGGGCAGAGGAGTTAAAGAATGAAGAAGAAAGCAAAAGAATAATTTCAGTGAACTAGAAAGACAGGAGACATTATTTACATATGTGAAAATACTATCTTAAGAGAGGTAGTTGAGGAAAGAGAGGAAGATCAATAATAGAACAAGGCAAAAGTAAAGATAAAAAACTTGAACACCCAAAACCAAAATAAAATAAAACAAAACCCCAACCAGAGAAAGAAAAATGATAAAATTCCTCTGGTATCCACAGTTCTGTTAGTGTCTAAGGTAGCTTGAACATGTTCCATGTTACCCCTTCAAGTCTTCAATAGATTACTGTAGAGTACTGAGCTATTTGTGGCTTCTGGATGTTGGGGCTGTGGCTGATCTTTAGTGTATAACTTTCCACATGCCTCTGGGGCAGCTGGCCCTTGTCTCCCAGCTGCTGTGGCACCCAAGGCTGTTCCCAGGTCAGTGCACAGTTGACCTCTTCCACACCTTACACAACCTCCTGTGCTCCATAGTGCTGATTACTGTCCCATGCTGGCTGAAAGGTGTGGAGGCTGTTCTTGTCCCTCTCTCACCATTGGCCAAGGCTGCTTGTCTGCCTCGAGCCCCGATTGCAGAGGTCTAAGCAATGTGTTATCTTAGAGAAGAGATGATTAATAATTCTTCCAGTTAGTTTAAACATGAAAGTCATAAATGAAAGAACCAATGTTGGCTTTCTGCTTACTTTCTCTATAGATTTTGTCCATTTGTTGCAATGTAGATGAGTGTTGTTCATTGCAAAACTCTTTAGATGATTTGGTGTTGTCCAGATAAGGCACGCTGGAATGCAGAAGTTTTTGGTATACAGAACAAGTACAGCAACTTTTTATTAACTCTAAGGAGTTTATACTCTTAGAGAAGAGGCCCACGGTATTGCTGAGCTGAATTCTTGCTATAAACATTTTTAATGATGAACATACCTTACAAATTCATGAACAAGTTTATCTCACTGTTGTAAAACAAACCTTAAATCTTCATTGTGTTGCTAGTTAAAGAAGAGTTCCACTAGGTGGAGGCATTTGCTCAGTTTTGTGGTTCACACAGAAGTACAGCAGTGAAGTCCATTAAGTAGAATGTCTGAGAAATAAGGCCAGTGGGCTTAGGCCTTTCAAAGACAGGTGCTTTGCATGCTAATGGACAGCAAATGTGTGTACATTCCTGTGTGGAGTTCAGTATTTGCTGTTAATGCTTAACAAGGGGGAGGAGCAGGTTTTTAGTATGTAAGTTATTGGGTTTTGTTGAAGTAGTTATGACTTTAAACTAGCCACTATGGGAAGAATATGTTAATCAAAAGTACTGCCATTTAATTGTTAGACAGCTCAGGAATTTTATAGTGATATACTGATTAAAAAGTCTATAATAACAAAGTGTATGCTGTCTATTGCAGTTCAGGTATATTGTTTTATTGAAGATAATAATGATTATTATTAATATCTAAACATTTTAATATCATTATTTATACTAGTAATTTTGTGTGAAATTGTTCCTCTTCAGATTATGGGAAAATATCCTCTTTTGAGGATACTGTGTAAGTGACAAAAATATAAGAGGCAATTCTTATAGTAACTAAAACATGAAAGGCCTCAAATTTTGTGGGCAATTTTTCTTTTCAACTTGAAGCTTTTTGTGGTTATCTTCTTGGGTGTTTACTTTTCAGTTTTTATTGGTACAAACATTATATGGAAATATATCTTTGTAGTTAAATAGAAAATCCATCTGCTCCTTTTTAGTGTATTTGAAGTTATAATATCCTGTGTCATCAGTTAATTGACTTCAAGGAAATAACTCTAAAGCATTGAGCTTTCTGAAATTGGTCCAATTCTCTTTTTGTGCAATTGATTTTCAAAGTCTTTCTTCTATGAACACTATTGTCTCTAAGTTTATTGTTTTAAAGATAGTCTATTAATTGTTTACTGCTGTTCTTATAAACTGATTAAAAACACACAGACTTTTGTCCTCCAGCCCCTTAGAAAATTTCATTATTTTATTTCTTGTTTTTTTTTTTTTTTCATCCTTATATCTATGGTATATGGAAGAACAAGTCATATGTGGGTAAATGTATTGTTAGAAAGCTAGTTTTTCATGTCTTATAGTTCTTGTATTATTTAAAAAATATGTCATTTAAATGAATTGCTTGGTGTACATTGGAGAAAATATCTCATTTGCCCAAATATCTACTGATTAATTTTCTTCTTAGGATGAAAGCTTAGCCCGCCAGTTGGTGGAGCTAGGCTACCGGGGGACTGGAGAAATTTTGAAAAGGGAAGATTTTGAAGCAAGGAAGGCAGCTATAGAGATTGCAAGACTGGCTGAAAGAACTCAGAAAAAGTAAGTGTCCTTGCTCTAAATCTAGATTTTGTTACATTCTAGAAGCTCTGGAAAACAAATATATTGGGCCTTATTGCAACTTGGAGACATTAGCTGGAAGCAGGTAAAACTTGGAATGTCTGGAAGCATGTGTTTAACAGATCAGGAATGGCAAGAACTGTAAAATCTTGCAATAAAGCCATATAAAACTTTGAGCTGCTAATTTGAGAAATGTAAATAGCAAAATATGGTCATCATACCAATAAAGTTCTGTTAAAGGAACTCACTATTATGTACTGAAAATGTGAAGTAACTTTTGTCTTAGAGGCTTCCAAACTGACATTGTAGTCTCATGCTTACTTAAATGTTGATTCATTTAACTGAACCACCAGTCTTTGTTATTATAGTTAATATTATATTATATAAAATATGAATCCACTAGAATATATTACCTACTAATGAAAATGAAGTATTCTCTTTTGGTACTGGCGATCAAACTCAGGACCTTCTGCTTGCCAGGCAGGTGCTGTGCCTCTGAGGTACATAACCAGCCATAACATGATGTATTCTTAAAGTGAACTGCACCAAACAGTAAGACAGTTTTGAAAAGAAATGGGAATAATCATTTATTTAATTCTAGAAAGTTGTGTACATTGGAGAGGATAAACATGTCTATCCACGTGATTCTTACATAACATCTTTAAAATGCCCAGTAATTATGACAAGAAATTCCCCATGAGCTCATTATAAATAACAGCATTTGCTAGCAGGATATGAATTGGCTCTGGGTGTGCAAGTTAGGATGATCATTGTAGGGATTACTTTGTTACGGAATCACAGAAGATTAGACTTGAGCATACTGATGTTTGGAAATATATTTGTTTTCTGTTGCTACTATAGCAATTGCCTCCAAGGTAGTGGCTTAAAACAGCACAAATAAATTTTCTCGTAGTTCTGAATGTATGGCATGACTCAGTTGAGTGCTCTATTCTCTACATTTCAGGACTGAAATCCTGCTGTTGGCCAGACTGAGCTTTTGTCTGGAGGTTCTCAGGCTTAATTTAATTCCATCCTTATTTAGTATTTGCTAGATTCAGCTCCTTGTGACTGGAGGACTGAGGTCCTCATTTTCTGATCACTTGGAGGCTCATTGTGGCTACTTAATATTCCTCTTCATGGTGCTGTCTTCTCTGCTCGTCTAGCAACAGCAAGTCAAGATGCTCTCACTCTTCAATTGTGTCCAACTTTTCCAGTGATAGCATTTTAGGAGCTCCTGTAATGACCCTACACCCACCAAGATATTTCTTTATATTTAGGTATCTCACCTCCATTGCATCCACAAAATCCCTGTAGGCACTTAGTGATATACAGTCACAGGTTCTGTGCATGGACATCCTTCAAAAGGTATTCTGCTTACCACAAGTAATTTATATAAAACTTCAATAATTTATTGTCTATAGGTGCTCATTATGATTTTGTTCTTCAGATGAAGCAAATAGTATGTGTATAGTTACCTGCATCATATATAAAACATCAGAGAGAGTGATGTCTTTCTGTGTGAATGAATTCACATTTATAATTCAGGAGTCAAAGTGCAAAGATTTTTAAGAAATTTCACATGGACTTCATGTTCATACTTCGGTGACTGTATAAAATATATACTCTATTTCCTATCAAGAGGAGTTGGTTTCATATTAAGAGCAAAAGGAGCTATACTGTAAGTTCTGTTCTTGTCACGTGTCCATTCTATATTTAAGGATCAAAGTGGGTATTTCCTCTGCAATGATCACTATAACTGGCTAGAGCTGGAAGTCATCAGGCTACGTGAGTGCCAGTGACTGGAGGCTAGTCCCCACCCTGAGCTCCTAGGCTTGGAGGAGAACCCTTTCATCTGCACATCTTCTCTGCTTGCCTTTGTAATGGGATGGGTCCCATATGTTGCCTCTTCCACATGTGGGAGGTGTTGTGCTTTCTTCCTTACCAGGTTCATTGTAGCATTGCTGATGGCAGGGCCAGCAGAGGAGTCCTAGAAACAAATGTGTCCTTTGCTTATATATACTGGATAATTTTGGAAATATGTTTGAATATCCAACTGCAGGTGAACAGATACCAACTCAGAAACACTTAATTCTGCTCTCAGGTTATCTTGCATTAATATCTGTAACCTGCTGATGAGAAATTGAATTAGAGGACAGTCTTCTGGTTCCCCAAAGAGAGCACGCATTCTATTTGGGAATATGTTACTTAGGGCAGAGCTCCAGTCCAGAGATATTTTGGTGAAAGAAGGTCTCAAAAGTAAATATTAAAAAGAAAGGATTTTATTCAGTTATCCAGAAGTGTTTATAGAAAACCATGCTGCATTAGGCATTCTGCTAGTCAGGCTGTGGGTATACAATAGAGCACAAAATTTGGTTCGTGTCCTCAGGAAGTTTGTGGACTAGATAAATGGAAGAAATCACATTGTTATTGGGATTAGGAAAATGTAAAAGAGTGTAGCAGTTATCCAAAACATTAAAAAGAGTGACCTTGCAATTCTGCTCCTCTGTGTGTTCCCAAGGAAATTGAAAACAGTGGTCTATTTAGGTGGTCAAAAACAAACATTCATGGCAGCATTATTCATAGTAATCAAAAAGTAGAAACAAGTTCAGATACTCACTGACAGATGAATGAATAAAAATGTGGTATATAATTGTTATTGAATTGTAAAGGCATAAGGTTCTGTAACATACTGTAATAAGGATAATCCTTGAAAGCATTAGGGTAAGCAAGAAAAGACAGCAAAGAGAAACATGTATTATTCTACTTATGGAAAATGGTAGATCTATAAAAGCAAGTTGATTCATGGTTAGCAAGAAAGGGAGGAGGAATGGAGAGAGAAGGATAATAGATATAGGATTTATTTTTGGCAGGGTGACAAAATCTGCAATCCAATATTAGGACAATTGATTAACTGGGTATATACTAAAATGATTGGATTTTACAGATTAAGGGAAAATGTGATTTATATCTCAATAAAAAACTGCAGAAGATAATAAATGCAACTACAGGTACTGTGACAACACATACTACACACTATAGTCCAACTTTGGGGGCTGAGGATGTACCTCAGAGTAGAGTACTTGCCTATTGTGCATGAGATCTTGGGTTTGATCTCCCATACTACACAAAAAATGGGGGAGGAAGTTGAGGAATAGTGAAAGGTTTTCTTATGGAAGGACTAACAAACTGACACTTAAAATAAATGAAGCAGAGAGGGACATCATAATGATCTCATCTATGTCACCTTGATTCTATAATAAATAGCCCTTCTTCGCAAATCATGTTCTTTTCTTTACCTAAATGTGTCATCTGTTGGGCTAGACATTTTCCTGGTTGAGACTGTGAGATTAACATTCGAAAAGAATTTCAGCCTTTTTCAAAGTGGCTCTGGATACTGACCCTATTGACAACTAAAGTACATCCAAAACAAAGATGATGGGACTACATACTAGCAGTGATGGACCTTTAATTATACTAGGTTGACTGTTACCATCTTCTTGGAAGACTTTGAGATGACCCTTTGGAAAGGAAACTGCCTGTTGTATTTTATTTTGTATGTACTTTGGTACCAGGGATCAAACTTAGGACCTGTGCTTGCAAGGCAGATGCCAGAACCACTGAGCTAAGTCCCCAGCCTAAAACTACATGTAATAAGCTTGAAGTCTTGAATGTACAGGGATCACTGTGGTCTTTCTGTGCTTGATGAAGAATATGTCCATGATGATTTAAGATAAAATTTGTTTTAATTTTTAAAAATTCTGTGGAAATCAGTGTGGAGATTCCTCAAAAAGCTAGGATTGAAGGTCCCATTTGACTTGGCCATCACTCTGCTAGGTATATACACAAAAGAATTAAAAGATTTATATCACAGTGACGTATGTGCACCCATGTTTATAGCAGCTCGGTTTGTGATTGCTAAATCTTGGAAACAATGAAAGTGTCCATTAACTGGAGACTGGATAATGAAGATGTGGTTCTTTTATAGAATGGAGTATTACTCTGCCATTAAAAATGATAAGATTGAGTCATTGTTACTCAAATGAATGTCCTTGAGGATATCCTCATAAATAAAATAAATAGGTCACAGATAAGTAAATATCATATCTTTTCTCTGGTATGAGAAAATGAAGTTGTGAATGAGTTGTAGTATGTATAGTTGAAATTGTGAAATAGAAAATATTTAAAAGAAAAGAGGGTGTAGGAATAAATAATGAGGGGAAAAAGAATGTGACAGTAATAAAGAAAAAGGAAACAAAGATTATGTATATAGGGGTGGGGGTTGCAGGGCAGGGGGGAAAGGGGAAAAATGAGAATCAAGTCATGTTCTGGTACAAACTCTCAATGTTGAATGCGATGATGAGGTGTATTCATAATGTACCAATAAAGATTTGAATTTAAAAAAAAATTCTGCAGAATGCTTTTTGTTTAACATACATCATGGATTTCTTACATATCTATTATCAGGGCTTTGAAAATCTGAGGACTTTAAAAGTTAGCAGTTTATGCAAGCAGAAAAATACACATTTATTATATAACATGTAATAAAATTCAACCAGCTCTATTATACAATCTCAAAGCACTTAAGATCAGTCAAATATATATTATAAGTTGATGTAATATAATAAAATGGCATGTACTCTGTCTTCATATTCCTCAGGGGACTATTAATGCAAGACCTGGACAAGTCCCAGATTTTCTTAGATAGTTTAGTCTAATCAATTTATCATTTGTTAACCTCTTCTTTCTATTTTGCTATGTGCTTGTTTCCTTCAATTTGTTTTTAGTAATAGGAAATGGAATTATCTGTTAACTGACAAAATTTTCTTTTCATTTTATGAGGATTGATTGAAAAAAGGTCAGAATTTTTTATGCAAGATGGTTTTATCCTATCTACTTGTTTTATCTTTGTACAGTTTTATAATCAAAATGATTATCATACACTTAGAATTAAATGAGAGCATTTATATATAAATGTGTTCTGTGAAATGACTTGAATTACTTCCTTAGTTTCCAGTATCATATTTTAAATACATTATTCTCATATGATTTGTACTTTCAAATCCAAATCATGCAGTTGTGATCTTTGGCAGATCAGGACTTCCAGGAAGTAGACAGTGAGTTAGTGCTTAAGCTTTGGTTTGTCTGGAAATCCTTGCTAGGGTGTGTCTGTCCTGTGGAGTGCATGGGTTTTGTAGGCTTAGGAACTCCCTATCTTTTGTTCATTCTTTCCAGTTAATATAGTATCACTACTGGAGCTAATCCATGTGCAGTTCTGTGGGATTCCAGCTGATTCAGATTCTGTTACAACAGCGGGTAGGAGATGAATTGTGAGCAAATGTTACATTTGTTACATTTGAATTCAGAATGATTTTGACTTCACTTCCTGATTAGGATAGAAAAAACTTATTCTCAGAATCGGTACCTACATGAGGTCTTCCTGAGACCGTACTACTCTGTTTTAGCAAGGAACAGTACTGCAGCTACAAGACTGTTATATGGGTGAGTATGGGGTTGGCCAGGGCCGTTCTTCAGGGTTCAGTGTGGGACTGTGCCATTTGCCAAGTATCACTGTCTGAACTGAATGTTCAATGATCCAGGAGTGCATCCCTGGGCACAGTGGCACTGTTCGAAACTAACCTTGACAGGACTACATTTATCATCTGTTGCATGAGCCTTCTGTGGCTTTGCTGTCTGCTTAGTCTGAGGCCATATTAGCAATGCATGTTGTAATTTCCAACTGTTTATTAATTTTTCTTTTTTACCACTTTTGATGAACATATATTCATATAGCTCCTCAACTTTTTAAAAAAGAGTGTTTGTATGACATTTCTTCACTATTCTACTTTTAACTTATCTATATTTGCATATTTAGAATGGATTTCTCATAAACTATGCATATTTATATATTGTTTTTGAGAATCAATATGATAGTCATCCCCTTTCATTTGTATGCTTGGACCATTTATCTATATTTTGTGATTAGAGATTTGTTTAATTTAAATCTTCCTAGGTTTTCAGGCATCTTGTTAGTGCTTGCTATTTTAAAAAATAATGATTGCAAAAGAGTTTGTAAATACTCAGGTTTAACTTCCATGTAATGATCTACTTTAAAATTACAACTCTTTGTGGATGTGAGAACCTCACCATTGTTATGGGTCTCCCCACAGCCTGCACTGCCCTGTCTTTTCTTTTACTTCCAAGCATATTATAAATTCTGCAAATGATAATGTTTCCATAGAAGGCAGCCACTTTTGAAGTGATTACAAATAAGAAAAATTTCCTTTGGGCTCATTCCTCAGTTTTGATTATCTGTATTTTTAAATTTCTTTGTGTGGATCCATGTTTCTATTTAGAAGTGTTCTCTTTTATATAATTTATTTCAGTATTTCTTGTAGAATAATCTTTTAGGAGTGAATTTCCCTTATATGTCACTTGCCTATAAATGCATTTTGAGTTTCATTTTGAGAGAGGTTTTTGTTTACTTGAAAATTCAGAGTTCTTAACTCAGGCATGGCTTTCAGCAATCCCTGTCCATCTGTGCCTTGGTAAGGGCTGGACTTTCTTTCTCCATGCTCTTGATCTTCTTCAAGGAAGAGCACATCTCTTTCTGCATTGTGACGCAAGTTTAATGGTTAGCAGCATGGTGTCTTGGTTTTGTCTAAAGTTCCACTTTCTACTGTTTCAGTTTGATCAAGATGATTAAATTATAAAATTTTATCTAAAAAGATATATCACTTCTTAAAATTGTAGACTAGAAGATCCAGAAACTACTCCAGATACACTGAGCCACCTCATCTTTGACAAAGGAGCCAAAAATCCTCAATGGAGGAAAGATAGCCTCTTTAACAAATGGTGCTGGAAAAACTGGGTTTTAACTTGCCAAAGGCTAAAACTAGATCTAACTCTTTCACCGTGTACCAAGCTAAAATCAAAGTGGATAAGA